>JAUJYS010001232.1:0-18173 GCA_033995665.1 Melogona broelemanni | reverse complement strand
TGGAATAGCCAGACTGCAGGATCCACCCCTAAGCTCTGGACTCCCTAATGGAAGCTCAGGGGTGACGCCAGTACCAAAGGCTAACGAATAAACGAAAGTCTGTGCCGGGAATCGAACCCGGGACCGTAGGCTCATGAGCCATTGGTTAGTACGCTTCCCAGCAGAGGGATTACAGGAACGCGCCACCGCTCCCAGCCAGTTATTAAATAATAAAAGAAGTATTAAATAAAATTAAAAAGTATACACAGTGAGTGTATAATAAAAAAAAGTAATAAATAAAATATAAAATTAAGGCTCTAAATTTTCACTTTCAAAGTAATTATGGACTGCAACTGACGGATTAAATGTGTCTAATAATATCCGGACATTGTTCAATTGATTGTAAATATTATTTAATAACTTAATATTCATTTAATTGTACATCTGTGGCTGGGTGCATTATCCCCACCTGATTTAGATTTAGATTAATGTGATCGCCGCTCAGAGCATTCTGGCGATTTACGTATAATTGCACGTTAGTGTATAATAATTACGTATAAAACAACGTTTAATTGAAGTAAGAAGAGAGGGATTAATTAGAAGGGGGACCTTCGCTGTATTTAAGGAAAATTCGACTTGAGTCTTAATTGTCCGGTAAAACAATGTTTAATTTGATAGGTACCATGTGTACGAGGCGGCCGGAAATGGCCAGGACTTCTGCTACAGCCTACCGGAGCCGCGCCACTTCCTACGCAGCAACCAAACATCAGACACCACCTTCGACTCCATAGAAATGGAACAGTACGGACGCCGTACGGACGTCGTTAGCGAAATCGAAGAAATAGGATTGAGTACTGGAGCGCCCGACAATGATGAAAACCAGAACGAAACACCAGGCCAGAATGTTCCCAATGACAACGACACCAGTCACCTGGAGATATTGGTCGTCCACTCTGAAGAAAACCGAAAAATTTCGACTAGTGAAAGCATTGTGTCTGATCAGGGGCCAATAACGGAAGAAAGTAAACCAGCAGAAATGACTGAGAATGGAAGCGTCGTCGAATCGACGACAGATGAGAGATTGATGAAAGATAAACCGTCAATGAAGGCGGAATACCGTTGCTGGAAAACCCTGGACGTGGCGCCAGCCAGTGACTGCGATTCCATGGCGGCGCGGCCCAGTTCCACCAATCCGATCATGAGCAACCACGACTTATCACGAACAGAGAGCTCCAATATTGGCGACAAAGATGACGAAAAGAAAGCGCTGGGTAATATATTCGTAATCGTAGTGAATCCCTGCTTTTGAATAGAAGTGATTAAGCGAACACAACTGCATATTAATTAGTAAAAAAATAAGGAAACCTTGACCAAGGAGTTGAAACGGCAACAATTGTACATTTGTATTGTGCAAACTCTCGATCTTAACAGTCTATATTAAAATCAAGTCTTTTGTTACAATTGTTGCCGTTTCAACTCCTTGGTCAAGGTTTCCTTATTTTTTTATTGTTAGCCACACGGCTCCTACGAACACTTCAGATATTAATTAGTGTACAGGTATAGTTTCCCTCAATTCCTCCCTTTCAAATATCGCCAGCGGACTGTCCAATTGTGGCGAGTTTCCCCAACACAAATTTTCTTCCCCAAATTATCCTAACAAATCTCCCTACCCCAATTATCTTAACAGATTTCCTTCACTAATTATAGACCCAAAATCCCTCACATTCAGGAAATCCCTGTTATGCTCCGGCGCGGTTAATCTAAATCTAAATGCAGTTAATAAACGATATACCGGTAACAAAAAAATAGTCTAAAAAGCGATGTAATAAAAAAATAAAGGTTGTAAAACGAAAGTTGAATTTTTCGTTGTTACGCGTATTTCGCTGAAATAAATTCGTTCAAAAAATAATAATTAATAGCAAATTAATAAACGATTCAACAAAAGAAAAATAGGATTAAAAACTACTCTTCAATTTTAAAACGAGTCTGCGTTTTATGTCAGAAGATTTGACGAATCATTAACAAAAAAATGATTATTGACAATTTACCCATCCTCCCCCCGCTATTTAGAAAATGACATGGAAAGGTGCAACATTGAATCGAGCGAACGAACCGACAGCCAGAAGGTGAAAAACTCATTTTTTAGCGTGAAACTTGATGATACGACGAGCTCGTTGAGCACCTTACCACTCACCACCTCAATATCCGGCAACGCCTTGATGACTGGCCACTCCTCTACCGCGCCATCCGTACCTCTGTCCTCGCTGGAGAGCAACAGTTTGGAAACCGGACAAACCATTGCAGACAAATGCAGCGCCGGAAGTCCGGATCCAGCGGAGCAAGAGAGCTGGACGAAGAGACCGGTCACCAGCCTCAAATCCAACAGCTCGTTCAGTTCCTCCGAGTCATTCTGGAGCTCGAATTGCACCAACGCCCAGCGACGCTGGACAGTCGATATGCGCTACAACAGCCAATCACGCGTGCTGGCTCCGACTGAGGGTTGGAGCACCACTGACTTGTCCGCCGGCCTGCCGGGTGACCAGTCAAGCAGCGTGTATCAGACAGCGCCATCCTGCGTGCAGAGCAACAACAGAACTGGACCACTGACTGAGAAATCCACACCACCACCCGCCAACAGTCAGGATGCTAAAACAGAAACGAGTCATCCGAAGTCGGATGAAGCGAACCCGGACATCAAAACTGGACAAACTGAAACCGCGAGTCAATCCACTGGCCACTCAAGGAACATGTCCGGAAAAATAACGACGGTCAAATCCGTCTCAGCTCACCACCAGATAGAGTCTCCTGCTGTCACAGAAGCCTTCACCACCGTAACCGGGAATAAACCAAGGAATGCTAATCAAGAACTATCAGTATTACACGTTAGCACGGTAGCCAATGTGCCAGTGGAATCGGATGCAGGATATCAAAGGCACCGGGATGGTATCATGGGACTGATCAAACGAAAGATTGCGGCCACCTTCGTCCAAGTACGGGACACGTCACCCGAATGCGACAAGACGGATACGACCACACTGGACAGACCGGGCAGTGACGTCACTTTCGCAGAGGATGCGGACATAGGGAGAACCAAGCAGGATGTGGCTAGCTTTACATTTAAAGGAGCGGATAAAAGAGTTCCATTCGAAGAGTCCTCGCCGCCGTTGTTCAATCCCGCTCCGCCAAAGAGCCATCACGGAGAGTCCGATAGGACCGACGAGACCCGCGGCAGATCCACGCCGGCCTCGCTCGATTCCGACATTCAGCGGGACGTCAGCAGCGGTGGTGGTAGCGTTGGAGACGCCTCGCTGGTGCGCGACCACGTGGCCAGGGTGATGGAGGAGGCGCGGGCGCTCCTGCTCAAACACCTGCGCACCACCCAACTCACACCAGTCGATCTCCTTAACGCCAGGAGGAGTGGACTAGATTCTGGGCGCTCGTCCAGCGCCGAAGGTCTATTGGACAAGCGCCAGTCCTCGCGCCACCGTCAGGCCAACGCCTTCGTGCCCAAGTGGCTGGTCACGGGGCGACCGGCGCCCATCTTTCAGCAGGGCCGCACCAACCTCGTGTCGGACAGGAAGTCAGGAAAAGAGTCCTCGTCTTCAAACATGAATCGTTTATGGCCGGTTCCCTCGTCCTCGGAGCGTTCCGGCCGGTCCTCCACAGTGGACCAACGAACCACCACAGTGGGCCAACGAACCAGATCCAGCACCAGCGTGGAATCGTCGAGCGAGTCCTCCGGTCGTCCACGAAGGAGCAGGTGGAGCGCGGAGAACGTGGCGACTGGTCAGCCGGCCCGACTGTCGTCCGTCCATAGAGCCGTGCTGCAAGCGGCGATAGGTGGGAATCTGCAGGACGTGACCACCTTGCGCGAACTGCACGCCAACAGTCTACCGGAGCCACGACGATCGAGCTCTTCCGTGTTAATCAAGCTGAAGAGGTTGAGACCCAGGAAGGGATCGTCCAGCGTCAGTCTCAAGGACGAACGGAAAGAGGATCGGGCTGGACAGGACGGTGGTCATTCACCCGGCGACAAAGTCGGCACTTCCTGTAAGAGGCGGCGCCGTCATCGTCGTAAGGTGGTGGTCAGGCCGATTAGATCCAAGAGCAAGGTCTCGATTATCAAGAAGAGTGGTGTGGGAGCGGTGCGCAGCCTGCAGAAGCCAGCAGTGTCGTCGCGGTATTGCAGCGCGGCGGCGCGAAGTCGGTCGGATGTAGCCGTGGCAGAGTCGGAGGCTCTCGGGGATCCGGTTAACGTCCGGATCAAACCATCCGCCGAGTGCGTGCTTCTGTTCGGCGGTAGTGGCTGTACCGACATCGGCAAAATGGGTTCGTTTACTTCTTTCTCAGCGTTTATTTCATATTTTCCGTAGAGTGTAAGACGTAGGAGTGTTTTGCTTTTTATCCATTTAACATGATTCCAATAAGGTAAAAAGCGTTTGCATTATACGCATATAAAAAATACAACACTACAAACTACCCGAAATAATTTAGTTACCACAATCTTATTAATTCCTTACGTTCGAAGATATGCAGAAATAATGTTCAGACTGGGTTTGACGTGTAGCACAATGATGTTATGGCTGCACGTCCTTTTGTACTACTTACCCGAAATAAGAGATGTGTCTTTTGTCAATTGTCAATTATTTTTCAAAAATTAATAACGATAAGTTATTCTAAAAGCATTTCTAGAATATAGACTTCGTTATTCAAAAATCGTGAGGGGAAGGGAAGGGAAGGGGGATGGCAGCTGGTATAGCCAGTTTGCATGATTCACCCCTAACCTCTGGCAACTCAGGGGTGACACCTGTGTCGCGGCTCGTCGAATAAACGAGAGCCTCTGCCGGGAATCGAACCCGGGACCGTCCGCACCGCAGTCGGAAGCGTTATCGACTGGACTAGACGGCCGCACTACTGTAGTCTACACAATTATCATGTAGAGCTTTGGAAAACTTAATCACACTTATTAACGATAATCAAGCTAAGCAATGTGTCGGCGCAAAATAAGAACGTAGTTTTACGTGTCGTGCCGCATTCAGGTGTCGCCATCTAGTGTGGCGATTGCGAATATATAAAATGATAAAACAAAATGGCGGAAATCTTGATCAAACCCGGCATATTTTCCACAACATCAAGCAGGAAAAGCAAATATAACGATTGTTTTCTATACTCCCAAGCAGTCTAGACGCAACCAAGTGTACAAGCGTGGAAAACTTTTACGTTCGCATCGCTCTGCACCGACGGCGATTCGATTTTTCAATTGATTTTCAAGGATCCGTGGTGGACACGCGTATGCACACACAATAGAATCAAACGAATAAACTACAACCCACCCCAGCCAATGCAAAGTTCACTGAACCGTTCTTGAATCGGTGTAACCGCTGCGGTTTTTCCCAAATCGAATCCCATTAATTTCCGGTACACCACATCCGAGCAAGCCCGCACAAGATGCGCCATCATTTCCTTTCACATTTCAGTCTTCGAGCTACAACATTAAATGCTACTAGAACAAGGCTAAAAAAAAGCTGAGCTTTGCTTAGAAAAGTCAATTTTAAGATGCTATTCGAATTAGGTATAGGAGCCTATGTCGGGAGTCAAATGACCAGTTCTGTTTTTTTTTTTTTTAATTATATTATCTATTCAAGCTGCTTAACACAACGGTTCACACGAAAATTGTACACAAATCTACCGCCAATGACCACAAACATGGGCCTTAACAACATCCGTGAAGCAGATCAATATACAGCAACAAAATGTTGTCATGCATGAAAAATAAAAAGAACAACGATAAACCCAGACTGGGATTATAGACTTGAGTTGGCGAGACTCATAGCACAAACCAAAACAACGGTTCAGTTCGAAGCTACCATATTTTTTTAATAACCCCTATCCCTGAAACGATCGAGGAATATATATTTTTTTATTTCAGTGAAAGATCATTAGGTGCAAAACATAAATATAATTTTAAAGAAGAGATCTTTCACGAATTTAGCGTGCCCCCATGTCGCTTGGGCGATATTCGGGGGCACATGAAGTTATATTAATGGATTTTATATAGGCAACACGGCGAGCAGGTATTAATAGTAATGTCAATATATAAATTATCCTTTTTACGTTCGCAATTTTTAAATACCGTCGAATCGCATTTCGCGACTGGGGTATATCCACCAATCCGTGGACCACGTAACACGTAACTGAGAATTAATCAAGCTATATTATCGATTAATTAACTTGCATCCAATCCGGCATTCGAACCCAAACCTCCACACGCAATCCGATAACGGGCCGAATCCGCGGCAGATTTCTCATCACTCATCTAACCCACTAAACTATCGGTCCAGTCATCTACTCACGAGAGCCCGAGCCAGGAATCGAACCCGTGACCGCCAAATCACAGCCGGATGCACAGACCGACTGGTCTACAACGACCACAGTGACTCTAAAAAAAAAAAAAAAAGCAGCTCCAAGAGATAAAATCGATGGCACGAGTTACAAGCAGTGCATGATCATTGGCGCTTGAAGAAAGAGCTATTTTTAGCGAGAGATATTTCATAAGTTCCTTAAAAAAAAGGATGAGCGCGTCCTCCATTCGTCTAATGTGAGGATCCACAGTGGCCTGTAGGCTACTCTAGGCCACGCTCAAGTAGGTCGCAGTTTGGGCGTCACGGGCACAGCCCCCCCGTCCAAATGACACAATATATTTAATATGCACTTATTTAAGTGCAGGCCTCTGCCGTGCATGGATGCTGAAATCGCGCTCGGTCGGTAATAATATACAGGTGGGCGACTGAATTGATATCATCTAATGATACGGCGCTATCCGCTCGAAAAAACAAACAAACAAAACACACGAAAACACACGACAATTGTGGGCTAGTTGAAAGGGTCAAGGGCATCCATTCAGTAATTGTACTGTAGACTCATTATCATCGAACTTGTATGTTCCATATTTGAGATCGGCCTTTTATTTTATTTTTGTATCTGATGGTCGGAGATTTTTTGTGCACAAAATATCACGTTCGTAAGAGCGTCAGGCACTGTGGTTAAATTTGTAACAAATGCCAGTCTACGATGACCGATTTTTTTTTTTTACGTCACGTGACCACAATTGCTTAAATTTGACGTTGCAACGATGTCGAAAGAGGCTGTTTTACACGATAGAGCTTTTTCACTAGTATTTCGCTGCATGACAAATTCATGACGCGTGAATTAGTCAGGCGTAGTTAGCGTCTTCGCCTACCATGTCAGTGATCGTGGGTTCGATTCCCGACAGAGACCTTGGGGAATTTCTCTGACAAGAACAATTGGTACGAGAGCCTTCATTTGAAATGAAAGTAAAGCCGTGGGACCCGTGCCTGTATGATGTTAATCCAAAACTAAACAAAAGTGAAAGTTAAATCTTGTAGGAGCAGTGTGGAACAAATAGCAAAAAATAAAGAAACATCCTCGACCATGAAGGAATGGAAAAACGGCAACATTCGAGTTGGGTATTTTCGGCTTGAGTAAATAAAATTACCCAACCCGAATGTTGCCGTTTTTCCATTCCTTTATGGTCGAGGATTTTTCTTCATTTTTTTGCTAGACAAGTACTTGTCTGGATGGATGCCTATGGGGGAGGTTGGTTTGGAGACACGTGAAAACCCAACTAAAAACATAAATCAGTTCCAAATGATGAACCATTTAATCCCTACATGTATCGATTAACCCCTCCCCAGCGATCAACTGAACACAGTTAATGCATAGGTGAAAATCTGAGTCACTGGCCTGTCAATGAGTCGTGGTAATTAATGCAGTTTGTTGCTCGTTGCAAAATTGCATTTTGTGCATCTGTGGCAAGACTCACAATTATAAAAACACACGCTTTAACACACATATATTGCCTAAACGGGTCTCATCCAAACACGGGAATGTTCCAGGGTCATCGAATGACGTGGACACACAATAAATTTTTCACAAGCTCTTGGGGTCAACATTGAGCTACCCGCGCCTACAGGCGTTATTAGGATCACTTTTAACACAGTTCTCGCACAAAATGCAACTAGAAATGACTGAGAATGATCGGTCAAAGGTTAAAATGGCGGTTGGCATGCGTCGCGAGTCGGTCATATTACTGCATACCACAGAAACCTCAACTGCATCGAGAGATTCTTGCAGCTTATTCGACTTTGACCACTGAGTTGATGTCAATGAATACTGACAAACTTTATCAGACACAATATAAAATTACTTCATTTGAAACAAATCAACACGAGGTCATATTTATTGCAATCATTTGTTGTCACCCCCTCCACCCCTTTAACACCACAAAACCCCGGCCATTCTACAAATAAATATTAGAAGACCTTCGAGATGGGGCGCGTTGATATTTCGATTACGTTTTGACACAAGATTAACGCCGATTTGCGGTTGGTTAGATTGAATCACCGTACAAGCAAACCGAATGATCCGATGCCCGTCATCTCAAAGAAGATTGAAAGAGATCAAATTGCGGCTTACCGGCTGCATGCTGGTGGCACCGGCGTCAGGCTTGGATGTTTTATCGTTGCACTTTGTAATCCTGATTTGTATCCAAAATATTGTTGTTTTTTTGTGGAAGACACACACAGTAGCAAGTCCTTCTTGATCGCGTGGAATTAACCGAAACCAGAGTACTTTTAAAAAAAATCAACCGGTGTCACCAGGGTAAACAGTAAACACAAGCATCGCCGCCAACCGCTTTTTGGCCGCCAGCGCCTGTAATTCAGCTATTTGGCCGGCAGGTGGCAGCAGCGCGCAATATGGAACTTCTTTAACATCCCGCAAAAATTCAAAATACTATTTATATATAACATTCATTTGTGAAACATGCTCGTACATTTCTATCTTCTATTTTCTATTTTAATTAATTTTTAAACTAGATTTCATATGCGCTGAAAAATAACTTTAATATATCTAGTCTTTATAAGGGCACAAATCATTAAAATACTTTAGATTAACTAAAATTCTCCACTGAGAAAAATAATAACTAGACAGATCAGCCCGACAATTGGCCCTTTTAAGTTTGACTCCACATTTCTCTTACAAAAGACACTGACTACGAGTTAATACAATGATAAAAATTTATTTACATTAAAAATATGAATACTTTATGTCATTCAATACCAACTATCTTAGGAATTAAAATACCCGAAAAATGAATTATTAAAAAAGAGAAATGGTGGGAAATCTCTCAGTTATAAATTAACATTCAAACAATAGACAAACGTGGTATTTTTTGGCTAGACACTAGCAAACGCACTTTTACATTTATGTAAACAAAGTAATTTCTAGTTTCTACAACACAAATTCTCGATCGAATATGATTTGTGAAATCCGAAAAAGTTAAGTACAAACTGCGAAAGATACAAACTATAAACTGATAAACGAATTGATCCTTAACCTGTTTGGTCCTGAATCTTTAGGATCAATTCGTTTATAAGTTTATAATTTGTATCTTTAATTTTTTAATTGTAAGCTCCTAATTTTTCTCGTCGATATAAACTATAAAATAGCAACCGAAACAGCATACAGAAAACACGAAGTAAGAATAGTAGTCGCACAAATTTCATTTAGTACAGTCAATAGTTTCAAACAAACACAATAATTAATTAAATAGTGCGGCTGAAATGACTAATTTTAGCACTAGCCTGCACTTATCAATCACAGATAGCCGTATTAGATCTCGCTTGGCTATCAATAGCTATTCTGATGCTGTTACATTTCACAGATGAAATTATCTGCAACAATTTCTTACATTCACCAAACCGATGATTTCTCATTACACAAAATGATTTTGATTCAACTGCGGTGACGCCTGAACTAATGGAAGACAAGTGTAGTGGAAACGACTGTCTTGACTTGAAGATTAAGTTCACGTTTAAAAAATATTAATCGATCAAACTGATCGACTACATTAGGTACACATTAGCACAATGGTTCAGGCAGTTATCGAATTGTTCAACATCGGACCGATTCTCATGAAGTGGCATTTATTTTACCTATTTCCGCAAAATTGTAGTAGATCTGAGAGCTCTTTTGGCAAGCAACAATTCATACTTGGCAGAAAACTATCCACGATTTCGTCAATTTCTTGCGGCGTCATTGCATTTTTTTAATTATAGCACGAATGTTTGTTTGCAAGGTCACGCCACAACTTGCCAAAGTGCGCGCTACCAGTGCAACGTGCTCTCGAGGCTTCTTATTTAAAGATTAAAAGTATCTCTCTTTAAAATACCGGTATCTTGCTTCTTCTGGTAAAAATAAGATCGTCGTCCATCGTCAAAAGAATCTGTGACAATGGAAAAATCAAAACGATTTCAAGCTGACATGAAATTTGATTCAAGTTGGACAAAACAGAAACAAACATAGTCATTTTGGCACCGTAACTTTAAAGCAAGTGCTGCCAATTTAAAATTTAGAAATCAAATCGCAGTAAATCGTAACACAATAAAATTGCAAAAACTATTGTATGCTTAGAAAGTTCCAGGAATTTGTGCACACAAAATGGCGGAAACTCTATTTTATTATATAGTCATATCGATCATGACGTCACAGGGTGGCCTTTACGTCACAGAGGCGTTGCAGCTGTACATTCAGGATTTTGTGCGCATAATAATTTGTCCACACAAAATGGCGGAAACTCACTCACCATGAACGAGAAGAACATGCTGCCAGCCGACAGGAAATGCCAGATGTCATGGTCGTCATAGAATTCGAGCAACGTACAATCTCTGTTCTTCTCCCGAGAGAGCGCTGGCGTTAACTAAATAATGACAACAATAATATTACATCAGCATTTTACAGTGATGAAGCATCAGTGTATACAATCACTAAGTATTTCTTGAGCAGGGTTAAGCTATGGAAACTACAAAACGAAAGTGCTCACCTCCCAGCTAATTGATTTCCGCGCCAGGAAGAAAAAGAGCGACGCGCCCCACGTTACAGAGGACAGAATGATGTACAACTTCGGCAGGATCAGAAACTTTTCGCCATGACGAACCTTCAAGAAAATTCGCATACGTTCAATACAATACACTTAAAATCCAGGAAACGAGAGGGAATTAGAGAAAATGGTCTTGTGAAACTTTAATTAACTTTCAAAAACTTTAATTTTAAAAATACCAATAACGTCAGAGAATGAAAATGCCAATATTACCTTCATTATGATGTAAAACGCCAAGTATAGCACCAAATTGACCATAAAAATTGACAGCAAATAGGATGCGAAATCCCTGGGTTGCTGGATGACGCCGAAAATAGCTCTGGGGAAAAATAAAATAAAATTGAGTTAAAAAATAACGTCCAAATCAAATGATGAAAACAATCATAATTAATTAAACCAATACTGTAAAATAAACGTTAAAAATTTTTGTATTCGTACATTGACCAGTTAGTTAGATTGGCGAGCAGTAGCAGGCACATTCGATCCTGAAAAGAATAAAAACATGAATCGTGCATGTTAAACTAAAGTGCTAAGTATAAATAATAATTCTACTGCAACACAACACAATGACGTGATGAGAGGTCAGATAAAAACATGGACATGAGACCTACCATATACATGGGTCGTACGCAAAGGTGACCCGCTAAAATATCATTTTTCCACTGTAAATAGAGACGCTTAAAGATCCCCAAATCTAATATACAAACGGCAAAATTTAGATTTATCAATTAGTAAAAGTATAGTGCAAGCAGACTTTTGCCTCTAAACATTTAAGTTCGCTACACGCATAATCAAATTCATGAATACACGCAGATAAAAAAATACAAAGCTGAACAACACAAGTTGACTAGCTCATACTTAGGTTCCAGCGTCCCATGTAGTAAATTTGAGCGCTTAGTGCCACGCAGGCCATAAGGTGAATGACGGTGAACAAGACCCAAAAGTAAATGTTTCCAAACAACTGAAAATAGACAACGACAAAAGGAAATTACGTGATTTTGCCGTGTCCGAAAAAGCCGAGCAATCTCACGGCATAATGCGGATAGCGATTCTAGACACTTACCACGCCTACCACTGCGGTTAAAATCACCAGAGCGAAGGCGAGCGAGGCACCATAGGCATCGGCATTGATATCCGGATGCCGCGTCTGGTAAATCTTCAACATGCACAGACCGGCGATCATGTACATGAACGATGCGTCTGCAGCCAACAACATAAATAACAAAATGATCTAACTTATACGCTTGAACCAATACTAAAATGTAGATAAAACATTTGTTTTATTGACAAGCAATGATCGTCATCACTATAGTGACTATCACCATAGGAGATTATATACTACCCCTCTATTGCTGGGGCACGTTACCATCAGAACCTCGGGATTGAATAACGATAGCCCGAACCGGGAATCGAACCCGGGATCACCGCTCACATAGTGAATGTGTGCGGCAAACCCGAGAACAGGATTCAACGTCATCAATTCGTCCAAATTATTCAGAATGATTTTGGTCATGAACAAATGTGAATATATTAAATATAAAATGATTTCTAAGTTGTAGTTTTACAATGTTACGAAGTTCACGTTTAAAAAAGTTTAAAGTCGGACGGTCCCGGGTTCGATTCCCTGCGCAGGTTCGTTAGCCTGGAGTACTGGCGTCATCACCTGAGCTTCTATTAGGGAGTCCAGAGCTTAGGGGTGGATCCTGCAGATTGGCTATTATTCCAGCTGCCATCCCCCTTCCCTTCCATGCCCCTCACATATCTCCATAGAGACACGAGAATGCAGTAATCCTGTAGTGCACAAGGCACTACGGTGATTTAAAAAAAAATCCTTCTTTTTAACAATTGAAACATCAAATAGAACCGTCGATTAAATATTCAAGCGCAATAATTAATCAATGGCTAACTAGAGCAATATAAACTACATGTACACCTACCAAACTGAAAATTGGTATAGTTTGGGCACACGTGGTAACAGGCACTTAAAAGCCCTTCCATCATGAGCGCAACAGCCATGGCATAAAAAAGTCCAAAGTGGTGCGGAATACCGTACAGCTGAGAAGATTAAAAAAAACAGAATCGAATTTGTAGTTCTATCAAACAAAACATATCACTCATTTACAATATAATCGTCATCGAAATAAATAATAATAATAATAATAATGTTATCTACCTTTTCAATGTCGCTGTTCAGTTCCAGAAGCTTCTTATGCATCAAATCTCTGGAAATGAAACAAATTTACATCACTTGTCTGCATTTATTGTAAAAATTGCAACACATACACATGCGTAAGTTTACAGGTACAAAAAGGTGAAAAGAAAAATGTTTTCTACCGTCTCCAAACCAGCGACAGGAACAGAAATCCCAACAGAATGTAACCAATATTGCTGTAAACGTGATTGAAGTCACTAAAATAGCCTCTTGGATGAGCGCATAGAAAATTGTAGAAACAAATGTCTTGATCGCCACTGGATTTGATGGCCTATTGTGCGAGCAAAAAAAATCATAGATGACTTTATACAAAAAAAGTAACAGTCATCTATTGAATTACCAGTACGAAAAGAATATATCGATGTTGTTGTTGTAAAGTCCTTCGTGTCGTCTCCGGACCCCGACCCTCGATCCATCGACACCTGGTGACTTCAGGGAGCAGAAGCCCCCTGAGTTTTCTTGGCAGAATAAAGAGGTGGTTTACCATTGCCGTCCTCCGCGCAGTACCACAAGCCAATCAACGATCGGCTGCGCTGGGAATCTAACCCAGATTCGCTGGTTGGGGAGCGATCACGCTACCTCTCGGCCACAGCGGAATATATCGATAAATAGCCAGAAAAAAACTGCTCACCTTCTGATAGGTCAGCACCAGTTGAATTACTGGCAGGGCATAGAGAATAGCAATCGTGGCCACGTTCCTGAAAAACAATCGCAAAATCCAATTTCACTTTCTTGATCGACAACACCGTATCTGATATCTCAACTAAAAATAAAATAAAATCTCACCAAGAGTACATTTGTGACCGTTTGCTCAATGTCCGGCATTTCTTTCGTGCCAAGTCCGAGACGTAAAGGAATGTCTTTAGTGAGTCAAATGAAAACAAATGAAAACACGTGAAATTAAAAATACAATCCAAATAAATGAAAGTCCGCGCCGGGAATCGAACCCGGGACCATTGCACCACCAACCGGTCGCAATACAGACAGGGCCACGACGAATGGCTAAATTAATTCTACAGCCAACAAAAACAACTCGGTGAAAAACAATTGGGAGTTTCAATCATGAACAGAAACTGATCATCAATCAGCAGAGAATAGAAGGCCTTCCATTCAAATCAGAAAAAACGTTCCACACATTTTCCACCAACCAAAAAAAAGGGGTACTGGACCGACCTTGGTTCGCACGATCTCCTTATCCGAATCGGCGTCATGCAGCAGATCGATTTCAGTCTCGTCCAACGAGCTGTCACTGTCGGAATCGTTGTGGCTGGACGAACTGATAGCCAGGGGGGGAATCGGAGGCGCCGCCGCAACTGTCGACGTGTCGCGTTCGCGGAGCAGGGGCGTCTGATCGCTGGTGGAGGCCATGGACGCGTTGAAGCTGGACGTGGAGGCTGCCAGTTGAGAACAACAACTATTAATATTCAATTGGGCTACAATACAAAAATCGCAACAATTACAAAGCTTGTTCATTATTATTTTTTTAACCGCCAATGTAACACTTCTATTGTATAGGATCCTATGCATCATATTTAATAAAAGTGTTTCCTCCATTTTGTGTGCACAAAATCCTGAATGCGTATCAGCAACGCATATGTGACGCGAATGCCACGCTGTGACGTCATGATAATAGCAATAATCGAATGAAGCCTGCGAAAGCGCTTCATTGCTTGCGAAAGTGAACAAACCTGCGGTTGATAATTTTAACTATCTCAGTACAAGGTTTCTAACGAAAACAATTACTCCATTATTTATAGCCTGATTGATTAATAGTAGAAGAGTTATCCTAGGAAATAGCTAAAGATGAGTGTTGAATCTCGACCAAAGAGAAACGGGAAACGGCAACTTCTTGAAACTTTTTGAAAAATTTTTCCGCTTACCCACAGGGTAGTCATACTGTTATGTAATTTTCTTTTTACTGACAATGTCGACACAATTATCTACCATCTGTATAATCTGTGTTTATAAGTTTCTTGAATAATTAAAAACATCGATTTTTCAAGAAGTTGCCATTTCCCGTTTCTCTTTGGTCGAGATTCAACACTCATCTTTAGCTATTGCATTCCAACGGCTCCTACAAAATCATCCTTATAATGATCCTAGGAAATGCAAAAGTGGTTTGACTTTTAAATTTTGATTTGAGTTTAAACTTCAAAAATATAAATCTACTAATTAAAACCATTCAATACGCTCATGGCAATAAAGGTTTTTAACTTTTCCATTGGTCATGTATGCGTAGAAACATATCAGGAGAAAAAATAGCACATATAACATTCAAATTTTCCTTCTCAAAAACACGTCTACTTATGGTTTCTATTTTATTCGGCAGCAAACATGAAGAAACAAGTCCAACTTACGCGTTATCGTCCCGTAGTTGGTGGAATCACCTCTGTAGTTCTGATAACCTAAACAATAAATGGAATAACCGTTCAACAAATGCGAATCACCTACACAAACTAGGGTCTAATTTTTTTTTTAAATGTAGCGAAAACGTACTAATTGTGGTGGACACCTCAACGTGGAACAGTAAATACTCTTCCGTATTTCTCCTGCATAAAAATAAAAAATAACCATTTTTAGAAAATCATGTTGCAAGTGAAACTCAAGACCAAGGGAGAAATTGAACAACAAGAAATAAGTAATAAAAAATACACGGACCTGAAACAATAAATAATCGCAACGACGAACGCGAACAAATAGAAGAGCAGAAATACTCCGATAATTCCGAAGGTAGCTATCCAGTATTCCATCTCTGAAATTAAAACGCCAATTTGTAATTCAACATATTAACCTATTAAAAAAGATTACGCGATATTTATAAGTCAATACCTGTGACAGTCTTGACGACTTCGATCGTGAAATTCTTCTTTCGCAAATCATTCTGACTATGATGGACTGCCAAACAAGAAATTCGTAATTAATTTCGCAAAAATTCGTAATTAATTTCGCAAAAATTATCCAACAATTTCTTATTGAAATGACTCGTAATTCAGCTTCGTTAATACGCTAATCAACTGTCAGTTGAACCACAGATCATTTGTACAGCTACGGTACCTTTGTGATCAGTCTGCGGATTCATAGTACACATGTCGTCTGTTGACTTGACGATCAGCACAATAAAAAATCCGTTAGGGTACACATCTCTCTACACAAAAAATATATATGAACAAAAAACATCACGCTTTGATGTACCAATCCTGTGAAACGTCTTAACATTTTTTAGCGTCTTAGTATTTTGTAGAAACGAAAAAGAAATGCTAAATTAAATAGGTGCACTTTCGGGCATTTAAACAAACAAAAGTTTATTTGCTTGACAAAGTTGTGTGTGCCTCGCGTCATCTCCGGAACCCGACCCTCGATCCCCCGACCCCTGGTGACTTCAAGGAGCAGGAGCCCCCTGAGTTTTCTTGGTGGAATGCAGAGGTGGCTTGTCATTGAACCCCGCAGTACCACGAGCCAATCCAAAGATCGACTACACCGGGAATCGAACCCAAATCAGCTGTTCGGCGAGCGAGCACGCTTATCGCTCGGCCAGATAGGACGTGATTTGACAAGGTTATGATTTCAAGTTTGCTAGTTTCAAACCGATTGTGCATTCATACATAAACTTACTAATCAAATCAAAAAGTTCATACACGATTTTAGATTCGCCAACCAAAGAAATGTAAGGTTCAATAGTTACCGTCGTCGCGATCGCCGCGCGTGTTGTCATGGTCTGATACGTTCCGTTGAACTGTACGTTCCGATCCAAATCGAACACGGGGCACTGCAGCGAAAATCAGTGAACAGGTCAACACCGGGCTACTACAGCGCGAGGTCGCCAGCTTCATTGGAAAACGAACAAAATCGAATCGTACCCGGGCGTCTTGTATGGAGACCACCGCGCAAATTTGGTCGGGCGAGGTCACTTTCACCAAAAGGTGACTAGTTCCTTCGGGAAAATTGACCTCGAAAAACAGAGGCTGGGACGGCGATGACAACACCGTAACAGGGTCGTCCACTCTTTAAAAATAAAAATAAATGAGCATTGAAGTATTGCTCAGATTGTTGTCTAAACGGAACAAGGTGCAGCGTTAGGTTCGTTCCTTTTGAAAAGTAATCAATTCCAGTTCCGTTCCTCCGATGAAAAAAGGAACCAGCTCCCGTTACAGTTCCTCAAAAATTAAAAGAAACCTGGGCGTCCCTAAGTTTCTTTTCAGAAGGAACCTGAACTTCTCCGTTCCTTAAATTTAAAAATATTTTTACAGCATTTGCGGAAACTAATCTACAGGGCATATGTAGATGTGTGGACACAGACACAAAAGCTTTCAACAGATCAAATTATTTAGCTATTTCTTTTTGATGCTACAAAATTGTTCCGTTGACGACACACTTTGGAAAATTGTACTCGTAGAAAATTGAAGGTTACGGTAAAAGGAACCCTTTACAAAGAAAAGTAACCCCCGTTCCAGTTCCTCAAAAAAAGGAACCAGTTCCCGTTCCAGTTGATCAAAAATGGAAAGGAACCTAGGCGTTCCAAAATTCCTCAAAAAAGGGACCAATCCCTAGGAACGGAACTTTTCCATTCCGTTCCTACCCAATACTGCCGCGAAGTATTATTGTCAATTTTTTTTTTGCAAAAAAGTGATCAACCCATTCAATTCGATCAGTCGATAGCTAGAACTGACCACAACGCTCGACCATGCTGTTACCCAATATAAAAATCGTCTTCCGTGTCCAAACTAAGCGTGACGGTGACAGGGTCCGGGGAAGCCGAAGACAGATCGACGTAAATCGACTGGTTCGGAGATATCCGGCTGCTGTCGAAGTAATCCTGGATGGGACAGAGGGTTCGACTCACGCTGGAGTAGCCAAACCTACGCGCCAAAAAAAATACAAAAAAAATTACAAAAATTATATAAAAAGCATTGAGGTTGAAACATAATATTACATACCGATGGCTCAGTGGGTATGGCAACATCCTACGAAGCCGACGGTCCCGGGTTCGATTCCCTGCGCAGGCTTTCGTTTATTCGTTAGCCT
>JAUJYS010001231.1:0-18175 GCA_033995665.1 Melogona broelemanni | reverse complement strand
TGACCAAAACTGAATTTATACAAAACACGTGCAGTGCAATAAAGAGATGTAGGCATAGAAACTAAACTCTATATTTGTCAAAGAAATATGTTGACATGTAATTTGTGTTACAATCATGACGTCATCATCTGTAATAACGTCATAATTTTTATTTTTTATTTTTTTGTTATTTTTCAATTTTCTTTTAAAAAATATTTTTTTTTTATGTTTTTTATTTTTTTCAATTTATTTTTTTATAATTTTGTTTTTGTACAACCGGGCGAAGCCGGACGAAAAAGCTAGTTTTTAATAAACTTTAAATATTTTTTTTTTCAAAAATAAATAAATATTCAATCGTGGTAGCGAAACGGTTAGGATTCGCATAGTGATAAGCCCCCCCCCCCTCTTAGGTAGCGCCCTATAATGTGTGACTCTCCCACGAAATTCGTTTCGTAAGCAAACTTACTTGTAAGCGTCTTGGAAGCGCTTAATAGTATCGCTGTTGAATGGCAGATTGTTGAAATTATATGGAACGCTCAAGTGGCAGTAGTCGCGGTAATTTTTGTACGATTGAAGTCCATGATCTCGGCCACGCTGGATGTTCAGTGATGCCAGATCGGAACCGAAGAGAGCACCTTTCGTCTGGAAAAGGTGGTTGGTGATCGACTGGCTACGAGAAAAACGGGAAATCAATAAATAAATTTATACCTGAAATTGTAAAGACCATTTAACATTTCATGTTAAATCCCCTCTCATCTTGAATTATTAGAAAATTAAAGCTGGGCTGATCATAATTTAAAATAAATTTCGATAGAAAAATTACCGTGTTGTACCGTGTTGAAAAATTACCCAAAAATAGTGTCAATTTGCAGGTGAATGTGCTCCGTGAAGCCGCTCACGTCCCGTAATTTTTCAACACGGTACAACACGGTAATCGCCTGATTTGGACGATAGTTGTGACCACTGATAATATCGGTAGTATTGTATATCTAATGGGGAACTATCAATGTATTAATACACCGAAAGTATCGTGATATTTTTGAAAAAAAAATGTGATTTATCGTTGTCGCATTTGGCTGCATCGTGTATATTTATGATTAATTATCTTTCACCCAGACCGGGTTTCCAAACCAGATATCGGAACACAATTTGATTCTGGGCAGAATCCGTGACAAATTTATGATCCGTCACCTTACCGCCTGAACTATTTGGCCCGTCTATCGGTAGTAAACGGGCGAAGCCGGGACGAAGGCTTAGTATTATAATGGCATTGGTAAATAATGTAGCGCGATATGACCGACACTCACCTCATGAAGCTATCGTAGATCTGGCTAGGCTGCGTGGCGAGACCGTCTACGATGCGATCTATATTTTCGATCTGCTGGTAGATGACGGACGGATCCTGGAAGTTGCTCTCTAACGCGAACTGCCCGTTGCCGGTCATGGTAAAATGGTTGGTGATGAGGGTGTGGCCGAATCGATAGGCGGCGGTGGCGAACTCGTTGATGATGAAAGGTCGCGTTTCGCATTTGTAGTGGGTGTGGTGGCTGCCGCCGATGTTCAGGTGGAAGATGTCCATGGCTCTCGGACCCAGAATAGCGGGTAGGAACTCCTGGTAGGTGATGCTCTGCAGCTCGGCCACCACGATGCGCTTGGCCTCGTTAAACAACGTGTCGTCATTCCAGCCGGAGTTGACGGTACGGAGAGCGGCAGCGACTCGGTTGTGCTCTCGCATGAAGATGGTATGGAGCGAGATCAGACTGGGATTCTCGTTGAGCCTATCGTCACCTTACAAGCGAACCCGAATTTTTAAAACGTTCAGATGTAAGGGTTAATAATTTTACGATCGTCGTATTCAGTGTTGGACAGTTGGGTATCAACGGAAAAGATCCGTTCCTAAAAGAAGGTACAACTAGGTCCCTTTTCTTAGGAAGGAACGCTTTGAACAGTTTCATTCATATTTTTCAGAAAATATATATAAATATTTTTTAAATCACCGTAGCGCCTAGTGCACTACATGATTACTGTACCCTCGGATCTCTATGGAGATATGTGAGGGACAGGGATGGGAAGGGAAGAGGGATGACAGCTGGAATAGGCAGACTGCAGGATCCACCCCTAAGCTAAACAACTAGCCACCTAAGCTAAATTACAACTTGTTACAATTTGTAATCCTCGATAAACATCAGTAGTAGTTTTACAGTAGTCGATTTCATATTTTATCGTAAAGCGATTTCATTTTTAAGCTAAATTAATCATGCAATGTTGTACATGAAGAGTAAATTTATAGTAATGAAATTATACTTATTTATTATTAGCTAAATCAACGTATGGGATTATAAAATTTAAATAATAAAGTTTCTCAGAATTTTTTTTTGTTTAAATCACCGTAGTGCCTTGCATCTCTATGGAGATATGTGCGTGAGGGGTAGGGAAGGGAAGGGCAGGGGAATGGCAGCCTGGTATAGCCAGGCTGCAGGATCCACCCCTACGCTCTGTACTCCCCAATTGGAAGCTCAGGGGTGTCACCCCCGTTTATGCTATCCTGTGGTACTGGCGTCACCCCCGAGCTCCCATTAGGGAGTCCAGAGCTTAGGGGTGAATCCTGCAGCCTGGCTATTCCAGCTGCCAATCCCCTTCCCTTCCCTGCCCCTCACATATCTCCATAGAGACGCGAGGGTTCAGTAATCCTGTAGTGCACTAGGCACTACGGTGATTTAAAAAAAAAATTATTACACCCAAAAATTTATTTCCCCTTAACTGGCACTACAGTGGTCAGGCGAGAAAAATAGGAAAACCATTTGACCAGATCAAGACCGAAAGAAAGAAAACCGTCAATATTTTTGCGCCGGACGCTGACAGCCATTCATCAAGACTTTCTCATAAAACCCGCATTTCTTACCCCCTCCTTATACTGCTGATGTGGCCGCCGATGTTACGGTCAGCTGCCGTGACCATTACGATCCTCCCTTCTGATTCTCCAGGCATTGAGACGAAGGCTGGTCAGTTATCGATTCGGTCAGAACAGATCCATTTGACAGCTTGTCCGATAGTGAAAGACTTAGTCTTTGACTGTACCACCCTACGTTCTCGTTAAGTCCGTAAGAAGTGTAAAATGGTTCCAAATGCTATGTAGTCCTCTTGTGACCCCTTGACCAATAATAGGTGGACACCAGTGCTGGGTAAGAAAGGAACGGAAAAGTTCCGTTCCTAGGAACTGGTTCCTTTTTTGAGGAACTTCGGAACGCCTAAGTTATTTTAATTTTTGAAGAACTGGAACGGAAACTGGTTATTTTTTCATCGGAGGAACGGGAACTGGAACTGGTTCCTTTTAAAAAGGAACGAACCCAACACTGGTTGACACATAAGCTGACCTTGGTAAACGAACCTTCCCTTCCCTACCCCTCACATATCTCCATAAAGACACGAGGGTGCAGTAACCCTGTAGTGCACTAGGCACTACGGTGATTTAAAAAAAAAATAATGGATAATCGTTGCTTTTTTAACGCGTGTTTTGAACCCGTCCAGCTGCTTAGGGCAAGTCTTCAAGCTAAAATTGTTTCAACTTTAGATTGTTTTCAGAGTTCATTTTTCCCCTAATATTTTTGTGTAGGAGATTCCCCTTATATTTCTTTTAGTATTTTCCGTCTTATCAAACGCGGATCATGGACTCTACTAGTATAAGATGTGGTTGTTACGTGATGCGGGTATCAAACCCGGATCTGATGAGGATTGGTACGCATGTATGTACATGCGTGTTGGTCGCTGTCGATTTATTACGGGCCATTTCATCATCTCAGCAAAAATGAAATGGATGCTTCTCCTTCTTCCCCCCTCCTCTACCTTCCCTCCCACAAATTCCATTTATTTTCATTTCCGATTAATTTCGTTCCGTTTTTCTTTGGCGTGTCCAGCCGACGAAAAGGTTGGACTGCGAACTAAGGCTTTGAAAGAAAAGTAGTTTTGGTTCGGCAAAATGCGCTGGACATGTGACTTGACGCCATGGTCGTCCATAAAATAAATGGGTTTTTGCTAGATTCTATTTGGAAACTGCAGTGACTGGTTGGTTGGTAATGTTTCCAGTCGCTTGATTGAACAGTGATGGAATCGAGAGTAACGAAAGATCGTGCGATTTGCTGCCAACAGATTGTCGGGCTACGTCGAACGCTTTGACAATATTCTGGCTCACTTGGTTAAATTAGTTTTTTTCCGGTGGAATTTAAGAAAATGTGGTTTTCTGGAGATTGTAATATCGAACGCTTTAACAAAATTCTAGAATACTTTTATTAGTTAGCTTGTGCTGAATTACATTATTATTCGATTGGGTAAATTTAAGATAATATAGTTTTCAAGATATTGTAATGTACCATGAAGTTGCTGTCGATTTATGGAACTATTTTATTATTTTTCTCATGGTAAATTGCCTTTTTTCAAGAGTATTTTATTTCCGGGTGTTGTATGCATGGCTTGCATTATTTCCGAAACACATCTACTCGACAAATTTCGTGTTTTCAATGACCAATTTCTTTTCTAAAAATGTCGCCAAAGTCTCTAAACAAATTGTAAGCAAATTTGCAAATGGGTATTCTACCATATACCAAAACGAAGGACATTATCATCTCAACAACCTCTTCTCTATTCCGACAATGAATAAATGCAATGTCATCTGTGCATCACTCATCATCACTTAGACCCACTCGTATCAAACTAGAAAAAAAACCATACAGTATACAAGTTTACGAGTTTATATACAGCATATACGAGTTTATATATCCAGTGTCTCTCTCAATAATAATAATAACCCGCCACCTCTTTTCCTCTATTTATACGCACAGTACATTCACAGTGGTTCGTCGCTCCATTTTTCATTGGCAATTCGATCTCGCAAAGTGTTTTCCGCCGATATCGAATTAGATATCATATCCATACACCCACACATTCGCATCCATGCATCCACTCACACGCTCGGAGTATACAGTAGAAAGATGACTAAGTGTATATAATGGCTGTCGCGCGCACAACGCACACTGTCGGCGTCCGCAGATAACGAGCATCCGCGACCGAACGGGGGGAAAAGTCTCTCGGATAGACAGCCGAGGCCACTGCATTAAAAATTTAAATTGCATAATCGATATTGGGGGGGGGGGGGAAGGAAGGGCGATGGTTGATGGGGAAGAGCCTAAGAGGACTCGAAAGAGTGGGATTGGTTTTGGAAGCCGGATGGTGGTGGCTTCGTTTCGCAACGTTATCTCGCTCGTCACTTAGCTAATCGTCTATTTTTTTTTAAACGGATCGTGTAGTTGGTGGCTGTTTGGCGAGCTCGTCGGGGATTCGTCGTTGTCGTCATCGTCGGTGGGATGTGGCGGCAGGGGGCGCTAGTGTAGCTAGTCGAAGTTGGGCGGGAACAGAGCTGGTTTCTTTATTTAACTTGCCATGAACCTTGTTTGTCTGTTTCTACATCTTTGAGGTCCTTTTTAACCAACGTGCACACGTCCTTGAGAGTTGAAATTTTGTGCGCATCTCAGTCTCATGGAGCATCTTAAAATTTAAATATTTATGTAATTAAATTTTTCAGATTTTGCAGAAATGTTTTTAACTTAATATGAACCTTGATTGTCTGTTTCAACATCTTTGAGGTTCATTTTAGTCACCTTGCACGCGTCCTAGAGAGTTGAAATTTTGCGGGTAGCTCAGACTCGTAGAGCTTTAAATTTTGCTAATAATTTCGAAAATTGTCAATTTTTTTTTAAATCTCAAAAAGATAGTTTATGCGTTTGTTGATGTATTGAAAATACAATGTAGTTAAAGTTTTTTATTCGAACATTTACTGGTTAAAAAATGAAATATGGGGCTGTGGGGGAAAGCAATGGAATGTCATATACGAGCAAGTCAATGTCGAAACGCACCCCCGCTCAAGTACGCTTGACCATTTTGGCATGGGTATAACGCATAATGTTTCCGCCATTTATACGTTTTACAAGTACTTGATGTTACTCAAATAATATTTTTGGAATTTATTTTTTATATTTTGTTTTAACGTTTTCTTCGTTCTTGTTTATTCCAGGTTCATCAATGCGCGGCGCAGAATTGTCCAGCCCATGATTGACCAGTCGAACCGTGCCGGTAAGAAACGTTCCGTGATCCCTTATCCCCTTCACTCTTTCCGCTACTTTTTAGTCTTCCCTCATAATGTTTTGATATGTCACTCATTTATTTCAACCTCGCCAAATTATGCGTTCGTCTTCCGTTTATATATAAAGGGGTTGGACAAAATAATGGAAACAACTCCATAAGGTGTACTAAAAGATCTGTTTATGTTAATTTGTTCAACCCCTGTATATCTGTTTCGACTTTCCTTATGCGTTTTCTGTCACTTTTCCCCCATATTACATCGCGTCCTATAATTTCGAGTCGTTCTTTTTATCTTCATGGAATAAATTGCTCGCTACTGCGCTTCTCTTTTTTATTATTTTGTTTTCTTTCGTTCTTCGATCGCGTTTGTTTCGTTTAAACAAATGTATACGGCTGTCACATCGACTGACGGCCTATGTAAAAATATATTTCCGATAGCGTTCGCTTTAATTTATGAAGGGGATGGGGATGGGGGAATGAGGCGACACTGTTTTTCTGCGATTAGATCGCGGGTGGTTGTAGGTAGATGGCGCTGTCGCCGCTGTGATGCAGTGGCGGCCAAATTGTAGCACGCACCAAGTTTGTGAGAGGATAAGGAACTAAAATGAATTTTTCTACATCTACATGTCTACTACAATTCTTAGTATTTTCTTGAAAACTAGTTATGGCGTACAAAGCTCAGCTGGAAACAGAATGGTTACAATGATTGATAGTTTAAGAAAAACTTATTTTCGGCCATCAATATTATTCCATTGATTTAGTATTTCTGTTATTGAATGAAGGAAATTGAACCGCATTTGGCGGAAAGTTTGCGAACCTTTTCCCGGTTGTGCCCGACGGAAAATTTTGTACGACCCGTCTGGTCCAGTCGGTATTGCAACCGACTGTGGCGCGGTCGGTCCCGGGTTCGATTCCCGACGCAGGTTCTCGTTTATTCGATCCTGGGGTACTGTTGAAAATGTGCCACCATGACATATTGCCACAGCAGCACGAGCGGTACAAAATCTCCTGTAGTCATATTCACTACAGTAATCAGGAATTTAAAAACAAAATTGATTGAACCCTAATTTAATTTCGCAGTTGCCACTTAACTTTGTAGCACCCGGAATTGTGGTGACCTCTGTTGTACCGATTGCCAAATGTAAAAACAAGCAATATGCTATTACGTTTACGGGGGGGGAGGGGTATGGGATGGGGAGGAGGGCAACTGGAAACTTATGCCCGGGTGGCAATGGGGGTTCACGTCTGCAAACACAAATTGTAATCGATATTCGAGGCGATACCGGTCCATTAATCATTTTTGACATCCCTATTTTTGTACCTCTTGGCAAACGCGTGTATGTGTGAGTGTGTGCGGGTGTTTGCGTCTGGGCGAATTTTAAGGTGTGAATGGGATCGGATTATATATCCTCCCGAGACCCCTGGCGGGGTGTAATGGTAAGCGTCTTAGACCAATATACCTCGTGATTGCAAGTTCAATTCCCGATCCGGGACTTTCAGAATTTTCGGACGAGAGAAATTATTTTTGGAATGGAAGTAAAGTCGTGAGACCCGTGCTTATATCATGTCGGGTACATATTGAGGATTCCTACCTAGGTATCAAGCCTTGCCTAAATTGCCAGGTCGCTTCCTATGAGAGGAAAGCGTTGGATTGTCTACTTTACAATAATTCAAGAGAATGAGCTTTTTGATCTAAATTTGTGGCATTAGTTACGCTTTTTATTATAATGGCAAATTGTCCACAAGTATACCATAAATTATCACAATCATGTGCCTTGACATCAACCGTGAAGCAGATACAAAATGTAGATACAAATGTACACCAGTTACAAAATGGCGTATGAAATTAACAAATTAAGAACAACGATAAAGCCCAGGACAGACTGGGGGTGAAGACGGCTGAGTTGGCGAGAATCAAAGCACAACGCCGAAAAATTAGAATAGACCCTTGCGAAATATAATGTGATGTCGTTATGCAAACGAAATAACCCCACCTGATGCATTCGTTCACTTAACGACATTGTACGGGCGTATTAAATTTTGCGAAGGTCTGTTCTATTTTTTTTCTTCTTTGTGCTTTGTGTCTTGTCAACTCAGTCGTCATCATACAAAGTCTATTCTGGACTTCATTCGATGTTCTTGGTTTTTAAATAACATTTCGGAATAGTTACTCTGTATGTTTAAACGCTTTCACGAAATCTTGAATGTGTGCCGGATCCAATTGATGGTCTCAGTGTTACATCGGTTCCATACGTTCAAATGTGCTCCAAAGTTCCGCGGGCTGCCTTTGCGCGCTCGGCTGCCCGATATTCGAAAATCGGGAATGAAAAATTTTACACACCAAAGGCGCGCGATTTTTTGACGCGCACGCCTCATCACTCTTTCCTTTCTCGCTCCCCTTTTTTAAAAATACAAACACGAGGAACAATACCGTGGTTTGAAGTCTGCCACATTAGTCCGACGGCAGCGTCTCGTGTGTAATATGGGCCGCCTATCGCTTTCATACCGCTGTTACGTCAGCAATTCATTACAGGGTGCGCTCTAAAGCGATCTGGCGCTAATCGCTACTAAGAATAACACTGGCTGGGCGTTTGTCGCCATCTAGTGAGGCATCGAGGAAACTAGCGAGAAGCACTGTTTGTGAGCGCCATCTTGGATGGGCATCTTAAATTCGAAATTCGATAAAAAAAAGGGAACTGGAGCACGGCGAAGTCAGGTATTGCGTTAAACCGGTGTTGGGTTCGTTTCTTTTAAAAAGGAACCGGTTCCAGTTCTCGCTCCTCCGATGAAAAAAGGAATCATTTTCCGTTCCACTGCCTACAGAAATTAAAAGGAACCTGGGCGTTCCTAGTTCCTTTACTAAAGGAACCTTGAACTTTTTCCGTTCCTTCGATTACAAAATATTTATGAAAAGATGCGGAGTGGTGTAATGTTCACAATATTTTTTTTCGTTCATGATGACGCCAAATGGTAATTTGAGGGAACTCATCTAAGGGGCACGATTAAGGGGCTGATTAGCGGACGCAGATCAAAATGTTTAGCAATTTCTGTTTGATGCTGTAAAAATGTTCCGCTGTCGACAAAATTTGGAAAATTGAATGTTATGGCGAAAGGAAGGAACCCTGTCCACAGAAAATGGACCACCGTTCCAGTTCCTCAAAAAACAAAGGAAACAATTCCCGTTTCAATTCATAAAAAAAAAATCCAGCTCTCTTTTCAGTTCCTATAGAAATAAAAGGAACCTAGGCGTTCCGAAGTTCCTCAAAAAAAGGAACCCGTTCCTTGGACCGGAACTTTTCCGTTCCGATCCTGATCAACACTGTCAGTTCGAATGTTTCCCGGAGGACGGTTCCCGAATCACCCGACGCCGCGGGAATTTTGGGGCGTGAACCGTTTGTGTTCCTGGAATTGGCTCGCTTTGGCTACCACGCCAAATGACTATTTCATAAACTGGCCCCGGTTGGATATGAAGGAGTAAAAAAACAATCGCAAAAAAAAAATTCCGCGAATATGTTCATTATTATTTTTATTTTGCCAAGCTCCGACAACTTATTTTACACGGAGGGTCACTTCGTCGAAAAACTTGGAACCAGAGTTGACCGCCCTGCAATTTTTCAAGAATATTTTCTCTTTCGCGTCTTCCAAGAAAAAAATCGGATGTTTATTTCATCAAACAATATGTTGCGATTTGCTCCTCTATATAATCAGTCGAAATTCTAACATTTTACAACATTTATTGACCGACTGAAAGCAGTTGTTCTTAAATTTCTTGAAAATATCCCTTGTCAACTCGATTGTATTCTATTTTGCAACCAAACTCTATAATCAGGGAATCATTCTTATTTTTGTTGGCGCAAATTTATATCGATCTTTCGAAAAATGCTTCAGAACTACTGAGCTGTGATACAGACACCCAGTGTTGGATAGGAACGGCGAATAAACGTTTCGTTCATTTTCTGAAGAACGTTGAAACGTCCTCGTTCCATTTTTTGTGGAACTTCCAAGGATTTCGGACGTTCCATTCAATAAAAATAGAAAAAATACAAAGGCTTACTGCGTGTCGGGGAATATGGTGAATATGGTTTGTCATCCAATAAGTTCGAAAATTTCGTTAAAAAATTCAGTGATTAACGCATCGAACTCAATTTTTGTTTGCTTAGTTTTACTCGTGAATCGAAGGAACGAGGAACGTCCTCATTGCTTTCCTTCTATGAAGGAACGAGGAACGGGAACTCAACAATGTATACCATTATCAGCCCTCAACAGCGAAAGGAAAAAAAAATGAGTCGACTTAGCTCCTTATCCTGCCGGATTACGAATAGAGCGCCACCTAGTTTTCAAATGCGATTGCGCAGCGCCCCCAGCAACAGCAGCAACAACATCGTGCCACTATTTGGTTGTACATCGTTTTCGAAATTTCCCTCCAAGAACATGAATAAATTTGTAATGAAAGTCTCAGTCGACAGGATGCTGCCTCCAGACACCCCCCCCTACATATAAGATGTTACGGAAAACTTGTCATATTCTCTCGTGTCTTACGTCCGTGAATGGCGATATGGTCGGGCTCGCTCCAGCATACAGGTGTTGGACAAAATAGTGGAAACAGCTCTATATGGGGCACAAACATTTTTGTTTCCATTATTCTGTCCAATCCCCTGTACGAAGGCAATTAAAAATTTAAATATCGCTCGCTTTAGCATGTAAATGAGGTTTTACTTTGCTTGCTTATTCTTACCCCCCCCCCCCCCGCCTTCCCGCCGCGTTTGTTGTGGGTGGAAATGTTTTCGCCAAGAGCTGACCGAGCTGCTTTTCCGATCCGGCGAACGGCCCGTAAATTCGTTTAGCCATTCCACGCCACTGATGACAGTTTCCGTAATGCCCGCCAGGGGGACAGCTCTGAGACGATGGAAGACGCTTTGTACTGAAATAACAAGGTGTAAGATTAGAGATGATTCGGATGAACGGTTTTTGAAGAATGAGTGAGTTTTCCCCTGTGTTGCGTAGGAACGGAAGGGAAAATTTTCGTTTCTAGGAACTGGTTCCTTTTATGAGGAACTTGTTCCTTTTTTGAGGAACTTAGGAACGCCTATGTTCCTTTTCCTATGAAGGTACGTTAGGAACGGTTGAATTCCCTTTTTTTTTAGGAACTGAAACGGGGGTTCCTTTTCTGTGTAAAGGGCTCCTTTAGCCATTACTTTTAATTTTCTACTAGTTCAATTTTCCGAAGTGTGTCGACCTGCGGAACAATTTTACCGCATCAAACAGAAATTATTAATTTGATCTGTGTCCGTTTGGCGTCATCGTGAATGTAATCACGAATTTCTTGAGAACATCAAATGACTCTGCATCTTTTTAAAAATATTTTTTAATTGAATGATTGGAAAAGTTTCAGCAAACCCAACACAGGACTTTTCCACATTATGCATTTTACTATTTGAGATAAATTCGAAAAATCCTCAAAGAAACTGATGAGGAGTTTCGTGATTGATCGACAATCTCGATCATGTAACCCCGCCGAAGCAACGGACTCGCCGTAACGAAGGCGAACCTCTAATGCGTATCAGAAGGCGCCCTCCAATGCATATCACGCCCAGAGTCCATACGACCCGGCGGGGCCCGATTGTTATTGAACCTCCCCCACGTCGCTGTCGACGCAAAAATGGCTGATTGCAATCGTGTGATATATACTGTATAGGAAGCCTACCGCTCCGCTCGCTTCAATTCCCCCGTCAAGCACCACCTAGCGGCTATTACTTGATAATATACGCGGCTCGTAACAAATGACTTTGTTGATTGTAACGGCCAGCTAATCTGCATTTGCATTGCCCGCCCTCCTCTCTCCCCCTCCCATCAAATATGCAGGCGGATCACCTGTGAATGGCGAAGGCGCATGCAAAATTCAGTATCTCTTGTACAAGTACTTGGATCACTCCAAAAATAGTGCCACACATTTTTTTAATGAAAAATAGCAGTGAATCGATGTATAAAAAGTGTTCACTATCACACTAAATTCAACTACTTTGTTGTAATTAGTTTTAATATTTTTTTTTGTTTAGTTAATCGTTATCCAACTTGCCTGATTTTTTTACAGGTGATTAATGCATCCATTGGGGAAAAGTTATACGATGTAGGGGAAAAATGCATTAATTAATTACCTGTAGTAAAAATCAGGAATGTTGGATAAAGTTGGTTAAAGATTTTATTGGGTAAAGATTAAAGATTTCATGGGATAAAGATTCAAAATTTGGATAAAGATTAAAAATTTGTATAAAGATTAAAAATTTGTATAAAGATTAAAAATTTGTATAAAGATTAAAAATTTGTATAAAGATTAAACATTTGGATAAAGAATAAAAGTGCATCATCAATTAAAAAATGTGGGTAAAGATTAAAAATACATCAATTAAAAATGTAGATAAATTTTATCATTAATTAAAAATGTTTGCATGTTTGCATTTTAAAAATAAGTAAAAAATTCATGATTAATTAAAAATGTGGAAAAAGATTAATAATTTGGATAAAGATTAAAAATTCGGATAAAGATTAAAGATTTGGAAAATGATCAACTATTATTAAAAAAAGGGGCATTACTTTTGGAGTGATGTAATTTATATTCACGGTAGGTGCGTGAGCTAGTAGGCGCCGTCGATTCCGCCGATGCCGCCGCGAGGGCGTTTGTTAACGGGAAGAAGGTGTTTTGTTTCCCCGGCTCGAGCTTTTCAATTTTTCATGTTCATCTGCATAAGCAATGACGGAAGAAGCGGGGTGGAGGGGGAGGAGGAGGGGTAGGGGGAGATTTCGCACGCGCTCGGCTCCAAGTGCATGCATGTTCGTGTGTGTGTTTTAGTTGAGGGTGTTTTTTCGAAATAAGTTTGATGTGGCATGCTCTGAAGCAGGGCCACACCGAGTTTGGTGTCTCTAGTGAGGGTGCTGGAGAACTGTTTTTTTTTCTGCTTTTTTTGGGAGAGAAAAGTATTTGCATGAATTATAAATATTTATTTTATTTATTTATTTTTTTGTTACGGCAGACCATCCACGACGGGACACACACTAGCCGTCAGGGGGTGACATGATAATTTGGAATTTGACCTAGTCTAGGCTTTTAACGTAGGTAGGGACCTTTAACGTGTACCTGACAACGTACAGACACGGGGTATATGGCTTTAGTTCCATTCCGAAGGAAGGTACTCATTTTTTTCATCCGAAAATTTCAGGAGGATCGGCTGGGATCGAAACGCGGTTACGTGCATAGAAATCCGAGACCTCCTAATATTTTTTAGACCTATTAAATAAACACTCGAAAAAGTGGGATCCCCTCAGAATTGCTCCAAATATTCCTTTTTTTTTAATTCACTCAAGTGAATATCACAACAGGATATTTTGTATCCCTCTAATTCTGTACCCCTCGAAAGAGCATTTTAAAAAAAGGGGCACACTTTTACTACGGTCTTGTGATCGAATAACGAAATCCCGAGCCGGGGATCGAACCCGGGATCGACGCACACATGGCTGTTGATCTACCACTGAACTACGGCAACCGCACCGCAATTAAACCATCAATCTGCATTTACAATGAAGGGTATCTCACTTTACAACGATATTGTTTTTTCTTTTTTTTATTGCGTATTTATTTATTTTTTTTTGCTTTTTAAAATATTAAAATATCAATTAGAATAAAAGCTATCTGACAGAGTAAATGGTGATTTAAACAAGACTAACTAGTTTTAATTTTAGTAACGCTTGCTAATACCGTGGATTGTAGGTGACATTTTCGAATTTATAAGTAGCGCCTGAATGTGTTTCTCGGGAAAGACGTTTAATTGTTTTCGATCACCTCGGGTTGAAGAATTGACGTTGTTTCAGTATATTGCGTACGCGTAGGATAGTTGGTTTAGGAAACTATGTTCTACCGAATAAAATTTTAAAATACAATTGAACTTTAGGCTGTAGGCAATTCTTCCTCTTAATTGCTCATTTTCGCAGACTGAAACGCATAACGTGTGAATTTGTAGCCGCCGTTTCCGAAGCCGTTGCGAATTCGGAATTTAGTGCGCGGCGAACGAAACTAGGTTTTTAAAAGTACAGTTTCGATTCATTTTATATTCGAAGAATACCTGCTGCATTGTAAATTCTCTTTCTGGGAGGGAGGGGGGTAAAGAGCGGTATTTGTTAGTCGATTTTTTTTCTGCACTGCGCGCTCGCTAAATTGTCGATTGAGTTCTTTGACGGTGTCGCCAATAATTCACGTCACGCAGAACACATCTATTCTCTCTCTCTCTCTCTCCATCGCTGTTCCTCTTTTTTTTTTTCAATCAATAACTGTTGCACTCAAACTCACCCCTCTATTCCACTTTAATCCAGGATACAAATATCCTCCGGTGAACTCCTTCATAGGTGCCGTGTGGCCTAGTAGTTAGCGTGTTCGCCTACCGTGCCCGTGATCGCGCGTTCAATTCCCGACCGAGACCTCCAGAATTTTTCGTGCGAGAGAAATTGGTACACACGCCTTCCTTCGGAATGGAAAGTCTCGGAAGTGTAGTAGTGGTAAGCGTTCTCGCCAACTGTGCGCGTGATCGCGGGTTCAATTCCCGTCCGATATCTCCCGTAGGGGAATTGAACCAGGATCACGTGTATAGCGGCGATAAAAATTCGTCCCTTTCTTCGGAATGGAAGTAAAGCCGTGTGACTGGTGCCTGTACGTTGTCGGGTACACGTTAAAGATCCCCACCTAAGCCAAATTCCAAATTACCAGGTCGCTTCCTATGGCAATCCTCCTTACCAATAAGTGCAATCCAATATGTATTCCCACATGTTGCCATAATGCTACGGCGCGGTAATTATCTAATCTAAATCTAAGATCTAAATAGTAAATCTGTGAGTGCCGTGCCTATACGATGCCAGATACACGTTAATGATCCCTATCTAGAAATGAAGACTAGACTAGGCCAAATTGCCAGGTCGTTCAGGGCTTTTCTAAGACGAATTCGTTGTTGGAGAGTCCCCAGAACTACAGAACACTAATTTTCTACACCTATTCGATTTTGATTTTTTTATTGATTTTTATTGATTTTTATTGGGGGAAATCAGCCGCCCCTTAGCCGTACCAGTATCATATATCATAGTCAGTACCGAGGTACTGACTATGATATATGAGGGTTGGCCTATAAATATATTCTAAACTATATTTGTTTTTCATTGGTTCCTCCTGTCGTAATTTATCAAGTTTCTGGTTAGGAAGGAGCCCATTCTGCGACGGGGATCTCAGGTGGATAAGCACACCACCTTTTAACTCCCCCCCCCACTGCATGTCGCAGCTATCCATTATCCATGGCACCAGTCACAGCGACACACCTGCAGCCAATAATGTCTGTCACCTATGTGCAACGCTTTCCAGGTTTTTTTTTATCTCTCCCCCTTTCATTCGAACTAAATGGCAACAGCAGTGTGTTGTGCGCCGCGCGCGCCCATATTGAATGGGCACGTGCAAAATGACGTACGGCTGAGGGTTTTTTTTAGTGAGCAATGGTGCAGGATCGAACATGGGTGTTTGAAGATGGGTGTTCAAAGATGTGCTTGGTTAGAACTTTGATGGAGTAGATACGATCCCATATTCAGGGATTTCTTAGGTTCAGTCAGGGGTTTCTTAGGTTCTGTCAGGGGTTTCTTAGTTATTCTAAGTTTTTATTTTTTAGTTCTTTCTATGGGTTTCTTTCTTAGTTTTTCCAGCATCTTTTAAGTTGAAACACCGATTCTGCCATTTCATTATCACCTTCAGAGTCCTTAAAAAAATAACTGTTTCATTTTTTGGCTAGACTACATGAGTGCTGCACAACTATGTGCGCGCGCACGCCGGGCCGGATTTTACAAATTCTCACATGACTAGAAGTTTACGGCCGAACTACGGCGAGGCCGAAAATGAAAATAACCTAACCTTACCTTACCTAACCTAACCTAACCGAAAATAAAAATAACCTAACCTAACCGAAAATGAAAATAACCTAACCTTACCTTACCTAACCTAACCGAAAATGAAAATAACCTAACCTTACCTAACCTAACCGAAAATGAAAATAACCTAACCTAACCTTACCGAACCTAACCGAAAATAACCTAACCTCACCTTACCTAACCTTACCTAACGTTACCTTACCTAACCTCGCCGTAGTTCGGCCGTAAACTTCTAGTCATGAGAGAATTTGTAAAATCCGGCCAGCTTTGCGCACGTAGTTGTGCGGCACTCATGTAGTTTAGCCATTTCATAAAATAGTATCCCTTTTGCTGATCTGTTAAATGACGTGGCAGCTGTCGTTTAATTCCACCCCATGTCGCCTCAATCGTGTTTGTGTGAATTTCTGGGAAATCTTCGCGCACGAACTCGTCGTCCTCATGAATGACAATTTCGTGCGTATATTCTGGAATTTCGGTGGCGATGTCCTTGTAGGCTTTCCATCCATCCGAAATGATGATGGAACCAGGTGCTATGTGGCGTCGAATAAATTGATACCCGTATTGCAGAAACTTTTATTCAGAGGCAACATGTTCAAAGTTCGAGATAAAAAATATACTTTGCTAGGAACGATATGTTTGTTTATAATGCGGGATAAAAAAATATGGTTAATATAACGGACCTATAAAAATTTCAGTCAACGAAAAGATATTTAGTTGAATTACACTATGCGATTACAAGGAGTGCCGTTGATGTTTATATATAGTCAACGTCGGTTATACGAAAATTTAAGATTATGAAAGCGGGTGAAAGAATGCGGGTGAATATATAAGTTTCAGTTGATGTAAAGATTCAATTCGAAAGCCCAGTTACGTCAAATGAGGAGAGTCGTCAAAATTTAAATACATGTAGCAGCTGCGATATTAACATGGATGGAAAGAAAATCTACTCCTTCTTAAATTTAAATTGCTCCAACTAGTATGGTTTAAACAATTGTAATGTTTGGCAGGCTACACGCGAGAGTACACTCAAAATTTTAATCTTTAAAGTCGAACCGTGTTAAATTTTATATATATTTGTTCAGATAGTCGATACTTATAAGAATTATGATGGAGGCAAACAAACGAACAAATGGACGGCTTACAAACAATTAATGACAATGATCTTGAACTACACTTCTCAATTAAGCCAAATATTACGAAGTTACACAGAAACTAAACAAACAAAAAAGTTAATAAAGCGCTGTACTGCGAAAAAAAAAATATTATGCAAGCCTAAATCGTCACTTCTGGCACAAATGATCGAAAAACTTATGCTTACGATGAAACTTAAGCTCACATACTTCCGACAACATAATACCAGTTTTGGTTTTATTATACGTAATCTTGGGGTGTGATTAAAAAATAGATTAGTGGTAAAAAAAAACATTCGCGTACACAATTACAAAAAGAAAACCGATGACATAGGCAAACTGAGCGTTGGCTTCACCAAGTGAAAGAAAATTCTGGCATCTAAAGATTATGCAGTTCGTACTTTGTTTTCAATCACGCACAAAAGGGTTTGGCTTAAGAAAACTCTATCCGTCGAATAATGGTGGTAGAGGAACGACAGCTATAGAACCACGGTTTACAATACAGATTCAAAACAAAGCTGTTTCTTGGGCGAATATGTCATCAAAGAAAATATGAGGTAATATAGCAATTATATATTTATATATCAATGTAAGGAACTAAAACACATTAGGAACGTGATACATATGCTGGCATCAAATGGACGACGTTGTCCTTCTAACTTTGGCATTAACTTGGTTCTAATTTTTCGTCCATAGAGTGAGGCGCCTCTTGTGTGGGAAGATACAAAAATAACACAAATGTTCAAAAGCCTTGCCAATTTGATCTAATTAGACCGCTACATATATCCCTATCAGATTTGTCTACTTTCTGCGCGACGTGCAACAAATTGCATGAATACTTTATATGCCTTGCTCGCGGTTCAACGCTTGTTAAGGGGGTTTCACACTGGAGCCAAAACTTGGACCAGGTTTTGCTCGGGGTCACGTGACGGCAGCAATCTCGAGCAAAAATTTATTGTGATTATGTCTACATTACAACAAAATGT
>JAUJYS010001230.1:0-18181 GCA_033995665.1 Melogona broelemanni | reverse complement strand
GAGCAAGTTTTCTTTTGGTTAATTGTACCCCTCTAAATGATTGAGCATTTATGCTCAATCATTTAGAGGGGTACAATTAACCAGTTTCTAGGGGGAAAAAGCCTACCCAAATAAAAACAGTTCCTAGGAATGAAACTTTTCCTTTCCGTTCCTAACCAACACTGAGTAATACTCACTAGTGATAACAATAGTTCAATGTTACTAAACATATATTAAATAAAATGCTATTTTAACCCACGAGTGTCCAACAAAATAAAAAATAAAAAATAAAAATATTGTTCTGTTTTGTTTGAAAAGTAGAAACCAATTAATTTTAATTTTCTCGATTTCTTTGTTTTAATTGCTAAATGGTTCTTTCCAAGCTTTTGTTCCGTCTTAAAGCATTCTTAAAAACTTGTCTAGATCAAAAACATTTTTTTTTCTCCACCAGATGGCGGTGGCAGGCGCCCCGGTGACGTCATGGACTCTGTACGACACGGCCTACACGGAACGCTACATGGATCTGCCGGGGGAGAACGTTCGTGGATACTATAACGGATCCGTTCTCTCCTACATCCACAGTTTCCCCAACGAGTAAGTCTTGAGCCATTCGCTTCTCTTGATGGTGTGCTTGGAGGATCTTTTTTTTTAATTCGTTACAAATAAGACTTGTAATTTTTTTCGTTCGTTCGTAGGGAGAATCGCTTGTTGATCATCCACGGTCTGATCGATGAGAATGTCCACTTTATGCACTCGAGTCAGCTCATCAATGCTCTCATCAAGGCTGGCAAACCTTATCAGCTGCAGGTACGCTTACAATCGGTCGCTTTTATCATTTGAAATTACGAACTTATAAAAAATTATAAGCCGAATCAAATTATTTATTTTAAAATTTGCATCGGCAAATTATAATTTGAATAATCTAATTAACTCAACACTGAAATCATTGTTACACATGTACATTAGAAAGCTGAACAAGTCTACGATCTGTCTAGCTCAGTGAGTATGGCAACAGACTGCTGAACGAGCAGTCCCGGGTTCGATTCCCCTAGGAGGCTCTCGTTTATTCGTTATCCTGGGGTACTAGTGAAAATGTACCCTTCAAATATTGCCTAAGCAACACGAGGGGTCAGTGTCCGATTTGCCAAGAGAAAAGTAAGGGGGTGGGGGGTGTTGTCAATCATTTTTAGGGGAAAGGGGGCATGCACGATATGGGAGTCTGGCTACTGAAGTGGGTGGGTCGAATCCCCTTAACCCCCACGGCATATCGAACACTGCGAGGGATCACAACAAAAAAAAGTCTGAATATCCGAACGATTTTTTTAAACTTAATGCAATGGATTGGTTAGCTGGTCACACACCCTAAATAACGTGACCTTTCTGTTCATTCGTAGGTTTATCCCAGCGAACGACATAGTCTTCGTCACCTGGATGCCAGCGAGCACTACGAGACGAGCCTGCTCAGTTTTCTACAACAACACCTATGAGGGCTCATCCGCGCGAGCGTTCGCGGCTCACCAGATAATAAACAGATATAGTGAATTTAGTTGAATCATTATTATTAATATAATACGCGACTAGACAATTATTGCGGGGTTGTTTTTTTTTTCTTTTTTGATTGACAGGTGGCAGCACTTGCTCGCCTTGGTTTTTTTGTTTTTATAATAGAAAAGAGGAACTCGAGAATCCACGAGGATCTCTAGCGTTGTTGATATCGCCACAGTGCCAAACGTCGTGGTAGCGCCCTCTCTTGTCGTTTTAAGGCGAAACTGGACTTTTATGAAAATTAACGATATGTGGTGGTTTTTTTTGGGAGTTTGCGGGTGTTTGCAAAACTTTTAACCGCTTCGCCGGTTTCTGTGTTCAGGGTCTCGATTTTCGACGCAACCAAAAAATTGAGATCAAACTCAAGAACGCTTCGGATGGGCTGGTTTCATAGCGTTTTCCTTTTTCAGCCAATCACAGCGTTATAATTACAATATATACCCGCAAGCAGCCCCTTTTAGGGGCCAATGTCTGGGGTCAAAGGACAAGTTAAGGACAAGATTAGGTTGTCCTATTAAAAGACTGTTGTTGAGAGACTCCGTTCTACGTCGAAAATCGAGGTCCAGCTGGCTGGAAATTTTAAAACGGGGGCAATGGTTGAGTGAAATGCGGGGTATATTGCCGTCTTGTTGCCGCCTACATGATGCCCTGGTTGAAATCGTGGTGAAATGGACGTGTGTCTGATTTTGAACTTCAGGAACTGGTGCCTACATATAGCTCCTCCAGCTTGGAAAAGTGTTCCTTGTCGAGCTCTTGCGTGTGCTCGTTCATTGTTAAAAAAGAACGGGTCTATAGGTTTAATTGTCCTCTGTCTTAGATCACTAACAAATTCCGAAATACACCCCCTCCCCTGTAAATAGTTCATTCGGATTGTAAATTGTGACACTACTCACATATGTAGCAGGGTTGATTGTGCTTTTTGTTGGTTGTGCAGTTTTTCGAACGATATTTATTCGTTTCCTTCCCCATCCCCTTATTTGCCTCACGAGTCAGGTTGTTTGGCATGCGGGTCTGTTTCGAATATAAGTGAAACATTATTTTTGTCTTGGGGGAAAAAAATCAAAACTATATTTCTTACTTTGTTCTTGTTCGTTTTATAATGTGAATATCGCCGTATAGAACTATACGTGCCTCTCAAGAAAACTTACCCTGTACTTGTGTTTTTTAAAATTTAGTATATTCTCCTTTTTCCTCTGTAAATGGGAGATAACCAAATCCAAATAGCTTATTGTCACGATTCTTTATCCATTCGCGTGTTAGCTTGTTTCTCGATTTATTTACAAGTTTTTATGGTCACCAAGCTTGTATTGTCAAAATTAGATCGTGAGGGTAATTTTTAAAAACCACCATTAGTTAAGATTGTTCTATTTCTAGCGTATCAGGATTTTGGGAGGAAATTTCCTTCAAACATTACATAATAGACTAGCGTCTATATAATCTTAATTTTTGGGAATGTCAAGATAAAATGTGCAACCTTACGACAAAATTCTCGATCGAGTTACAATGTACAAGAAAGCATATCCAAAACTTTTATTTACTAGTTTCATTTTGGATTTATTATTGTGTACTGTGATATGTGTGATATGCGTGTAACTGGGGAACGATGATGAGCACATTATTATACGAAAGTAGACGTATTACTCATATATGCAATGTGAATATAAATTTAAAAAATTGCATTTTGATTTATATTAACTAGTGGCGGTCACTGAGTACTATGCATTCACTGTCACAGTAGATGTGTTATCTATTTCATATTTTTTTACTGTGTCGCAAATTGCGTTTGGACTAGTAAGTGCGTGTCAAGTTGGGCTGGGCCCCCAAATTTAATCTTCTCTGATGTTTTGGGGCGCGATTGTTTTTGAGGTTGAGTCCTCTATTCGAACACCAGGTTGATGAATGATGACATTTATTTAATTTTTAACAGCATGCAGGGATTTGATTTTGAGCGTGACTGTAAATTGTTTGCAAAAGAAGTTGTCAATGTAAATAAAACTTATTTTATTGCCCCGCTCTCTGAGAATGCAATCTTGATCAATTTCCAAGTATTTTATTTTAGACTTAGTCTTGTTAAAAATGAAGCTGAAACAATGTAATTTTAAAAGTCGCGTTTGTCGAAATTTCAAATATAGTTTCTCATTCATACATAATTGTTTATTTTTTAATGGAATGTCATTCTATGACTTCTAACTAGAGATTACTTGTGACACCCTGTACATGTACAATGACTTAAACAAATATTTACCTTCGATGGAATACTGAATGCTAATGCTGAATGAGCGATAGTCTCGGACAAGCAATATGGCAAATATGTCCTCTTTCTAATTTGAGTTTTGCGTTTGTCTTCGTTTCGCTGTCATCAGCATGGAAAAATATCCTGAAAGCAGTCGCTAAATAAATAAAATATCAAGCATATCAGCACCTCATCAATCCATTTAACTTGTTCTCTGTTTTTAGAACTCATTGTCAATATTTTGTCAGCGATTACCGCAGTAATGCAATACATTAAGACAGTAGCATTTGATCCAAATCGAAGGTGGTCGCGCCGATATATCCATCCATTTTTAATACAGAGTCCATGGCGGTAGCTTTTCTTTTTATGGAATGCACCACTTTTCGATCGCGGTCATGCCACTTGAAATAGATGAAACTGTGGAGCATACTGTCGCTGCCGTGTTTTCTTTGCTCTGTCTCTTCAATCTGCCGGTCGACATCTGTGATCTGTTTCTCAGAGGGTCAAATGCGACGGCGATTTCGAAAAGATATCCATCGCCTGTCGCTTGCAATGATTTTCGTGTTCAGATGAGCACATTTTCCTGTCAAGTGAGTATTGACACCTACCCAGGTGCATTGACAAATTTGACGGTCGGGGGTAATGTCCGATTTTGGTTGTGTGTACGGGGTCGAATTCACTCACTATCGCAGTGGTTCACAACCTAGCGACAGACGCCGGTTCTCGTGAAACTGGTCAAACGTAATGAAGAGGCCAAAGGTCTATGCTCCGGCCTTTCGCACGTGTATCTATGTAATAATACCTGTGACCTTAGTTGGGTTGTTAGCAAAGTGACAAAATACGAATGATGTCAATTACATGTATCTGTACAGTACATGTACTGTGTATACAAACCACATCTGAAATATTGTCATTAAACGAGATGTCGCGGTAGACAATACATTTGTAGCGAAACAGTAAGTTTAATTCATAGGCGACGCATGAAAGTAATTCGGTTTTGGTTTTTTATCAAATCACTGCTGTTTCTGGGCCCTGAAAATGTGAAGCTTGTCAAATTATGTTTGCGAAGCTGACAATGGGGTGTTTGTACCTTGACTAACTTAGCGGACAATTTCTTAAGTAAAATCGATTAAACTAAATTTTCTTTCATTTTCTTACATTCATACTTTTCGTCAAAAATTGAGCATCCAATCCATATGTTTCATCCTTTCTTGTCAAAATATCTGTATCTAAATTGGACAATTATACAGTAACCCAGTACAACACAATTCATACGATCATTCCAATAATCAATTAGTTGTAATATTGGCCCATCTAGTTTTTTTTTAGACCATCTAGTATAAACTGGATTCTGGAACGCAAACATGACATTGCCGCGCTTTGGGGTTGATTGTTGTTCCTTTGTCACGTTGTTAGCTAATTTAATTAATTCTTGGATTTTGGCCACCTGTTCTGAACGCCATCAAAACTAGTAACAATGCAAGGTTTTTTTCCCTAATCGTAACGCACCAATGTGGACTGTCACGGTTCGAGGATCGCTGTTTGATGATTGTCGGCAAGCGATGCGTAACTCCTGATAACCGCTGTCCGTATCATTCGGTTGTTCGGAAGCAAAAATTGTCAGTGACATGATGACTGGTGCAAATTTACAGGTGCTACTAACTTATCTACTGCTTCACGTGCAACATGGTGACATTTAAAAAAATTCGTATCGTCTTAGACATCAACCGCATCTGCGGCTGTTTGCTGAGACAGAATGGAGATTTTGTGTTCGAATTCTTAATTCATCAATCCCAAATCCTAAATTCATGACTCCAGTAAATAGACGAGCAAGAAGACATCCTCTTAGTGGGATCATTTTGAGATCAGGATTCTTTTGAGTGTTAAGTGATAAAACTGATAATTTTATGGATAATTTTATTTCATCAACTTTCTTTTTGTTATTTCTCGTGCGTCCAGACCCCTGAGCAGTTCTCCCGATCGCAAGGAGACAATGAGTCGTCCCGGCGACCAAGATCTCGCGCAGGCCGGCGCCACCTCTGCCACACGAGAGGTGATATATTCGACGCGCCATCTATCGGCGGCACTCTTTAATTTCGTGACTGCATTTAGATCTCGATAAGGGGTCGATGTCAAGTTCCTAAAAAAATTGACAAGATCAATAAAAAAAAACCTTTGAAAGTTGACTTTTTAGGGATCTGACGCCACCCCCTCGATTAGATGTGTTTCATCTGACATGATTTACCGGGTTGAGAAGATGTAATGTGTTTTGTGTATATTTCGTGTACCAGGCGACGCTGAGTTCCATCTGCGACGAGATCTCCGCTCTGCTGGTGGATGACGTCATCCTGGGCGTCTGTTTCGAGGTGCATCGAGCGGTCAAGATGGGAACATTCTTTCTGGACGAAATGGACGAGACGTGAGTGCTTCGCTCGTTGCAATAATCGACGATTATTATTATAACTATCGGTTAAGACTGTCTGAGGACAAGCAACACTTTCGCAGGGTTCATTTGTGCACACAAAATGGCGGAAACTATGTTTTCTTACGAAAGTGTAGTTTTTGATGATCAATCAGATTTCCAATCCAATCTTTTTTAATACAGATTTTTATAACGAAATGATTTTGATAAAATATATTCCAACATATTGGGATCTTAATTGCTGCGAATCTAATCGGTGTCCTCTGTTTCTCATGTGACGATGCGTTGGACACTTTCCAGAAGTGAAAAAGACTATGGTAAGTAAGCCTCTTAGTTTCATTTTGATTTTATTAGACGTACAGTCTCGTCATAGCTCAGTTGGTTGGGAGACGGACTTGTGATATCTGGATCCTGGAGTTGTGCTGGGAATCTGAATTCTATCTCTTGAATTAAGTTCAGTGTGGTTTTGTTTTAGATCTTCTGAGCAAATAAACTTTACTTTACTTTTGTGCTTTATTGTGCATGCCTGATACGTTTCCGATTACAAATGAATTTTTATTTTCTCACGTTCTCGTGTCACTGGTTCTTTTTCTCCCCGCCCATCAGAAATCGTAGACGAGATTGGACTGGATGTGTTCGGGCAAGTGCCCATGAAAAAGCAACTGGAGTGCGTGTGCCCGAGTTGCTCACGAAATTTGGCTGCCTCTCGATTCGCCCCTCACCTGGAAAAGTGCATGGGAATGGGACGAAGTTCGTCGCGTTTAGCCAGCAGGAAAATCGTGATTGTGGGCAAGGAGATGGGCAGCGACGATGACGACAACGATCACCATAGCAACCACAATGACAAGGATGACGATTGGAATTACAACACGGACCGAAAAGGTGCGCATGAAGAAATTGAGTTTGACCTGGAATTGACCCGGAGTAGCTTTTTTGAGCAGTTCGATCGGCTGGTGTTGAAGTCGTACTAACCGTCCAATTCTTTGATCATTTGTCCATTTAATTCACTTCAATTCATTTAAATTCTGGTTTTTCGGCATTGATAAAATTAGGCGGAGTGATTCAAAAATATTTTCATTTAAAAAAAATTATATGAAATTTAAAAACGTGATCGAAATTGTGGAAACCCGACGAATTTAAAATTGATTTTTTTTATTATTTTATTTCAGGTGCAAAAAAGAAGCGAGAGAAGAGCAACCACTCGCCTAGAAGATCCAAGTCCTCGAAATTAAAGAATGGTAATTTTTAGTCTCCGTCGAAAGTCGAATCCGGCTTCACAAATCCACTAGTTTAAATGTGATGTTGGTGGTTTCGCGGGGTTTATTTTATTTTTAATTTATTTTAAAAATCACGAGTTTAGGAGTTTAACTAGGGAGTTTAACTTGGGTTTAACTTGGGCTGATTTCCAGGCGAAGTTTCGAGTGCTGCTAGCACACCGTCTGACAGCGGACGATCATCGGCCAACTGCGAGGCGATGTCTATAGGTAATTTCATTTACCGTATTACCGTGCAGATACGGCGCGCCCAATAGTTAAGGCGCACGCGTCCTGTCCGCCTTTCCAGCTGTTATTGGTCACAGACAGGACGCACGGCCTAGATTGGGCGTGCCGTGATCTTTGCGTCCATCTAACCTTTGCGCCCTAACCCAGCCATCCCAGAATAACAAGATCAACAATCCATGCATGGTAGAATCTCTCCTTAAAAATGAGCAATCCGTCAGTTTGTTCTTAAGATTGGCAGAGTGGGAGGGAGGGAATGGCAGTTTCACCCCTTAGCCTCAGCCGAGACCTCGGCTATGAGGGGGTTACACCAAGGATTTTTCCCAGGATCAAATAAACAAGAGCCTGTGGTCTCGTGGGTAAGGTGCTCCATAACCTTTTCCCCTTACTGTTTCAGATAAGGTTCAAATCAAATCAGATAAGGATGACCGTTCCCGCACGAATCTGAATCAAATTAAACAGAATGAAGCTAATTTTGTGCATAATTTTTTCGCCTTCAGGTTCCACGTCTTCCAAGAAACGGGAGAAGAAGTTGAAAGGCGCCACCCCCCCGGCGGTGGTAGCCACAACACCAACCGGTCGTGCCAAGAAGGGAGCAACTGCCAGTGGCGCTCCTCTCAAGAATAAGAGCTCCGGTCGCGGGTCTTCCGGTGGAGCAGCCTCATCCGGCGCAGGAATGTACGAGGACACGTGAGAACACGGCGGAATGAGTGATAAGTGTTTTCGAACTTGCGCGGAACGAAGATAGGCGGCGCTGAGATCTTAAAAACGATGTGTTTGGTTTCGGAGAAATCCTTGTTTTTTCTCCTAACGCGTTAGTCGTTATTTGGCAATAAATAAACTCAGTATGCTGCAGGCGAATTAAAGGAAAAAGTTAAATAGGTACAACTTATATTTTTCCCTTGACAAACTGCCTGAATCGACCAGTTTGTCAATAGGAAATAGAAATGGCATTTAACTTTTGCCTTCAATTCGCCGCAGCATACTGAGTTTATTTTTTTCCCTTGAAACGATAGGAATTGAGAATGGTAGGGGGCTTGAACCGATGAGTTGATGTTTTTTTTTTTTTTTAAAAATCAACGCTGAATGTAATTGACTGGAGGATTCTGAGTAATAATTATTTTATTCTGTATCTCTCTTCACCAAGGTTCTTAGATCTTAAGAACTTTGTTTTAGCAAGACGGTCGACTAGTGCTCAATCGTTCCGTTTGATAGGGATGCTGTCGAATTTGGCATGTTTGAGAGGTTCACTTTTTTAAGCCCCATGTCACACGCTAAAATTGCTAATTGTGATCGATCGAGTTCGAAAAAAATTTGAATGTCGTGAATTGGGTAGTCATAGTTACGGGTCTATTTATGAGAATCATGTATTGTTTGGTTGTCGATATTTCTTTTTTTTTTTTACATTTTTCCTGAACACACGTTGAACGTTGTTGTATAAATGTATAGCTTCCTCATTTTCCTACTTGTGTACGTATAACTTCAGCGAATTTGACTGGTTGTAGATGTTGATAGGTCGCGATCGCTTCAACTAAATCCTTCCACTATTTTATTTTTTTCAAAATGGTGGTCCAGGGGATATCTTTTAAAAGTAATCAATTTTTCTTGCCTAGCAGGGTTCAATAATTGTCAAACTGTTTTCGAATCGAGCAGGTACAATTGAAATATTTCTAATCGTTTTTGAGGCGAAACTAATTGGTCTTTTTTCTAGTTTCGTTCAATGTGTTTGTCCAGTATGCTAGTGTGCGTAATAAACGAAATAATTTATTTTTTAGAAACATATGCTTTTTTATTAACATTTACAACGATGATAACTGAACAGAATTTTTTGTTTATTTTTACACGGATATGGCAGGCATGATATACTGAAGTGAGATTTCGTTTTGAATGAGGAGGAAGTGAACTGAACGTCCATGAAGAATATCTGAAACGGGAAAAATCGGGATTACCAAATTATTAATTTTCTTTTGACCTCGATATTTTTGACATATTATTGTGAAATTGAGAGAGAGAACGTACTGCAGATGACTTTAGTCGGGCAAATCTGTTGACCGACTAGAAATTGAGACAGCTTTCGAGCATCTACTCTAACTTCGGATGCTTCAGTGCCTCTGGCTATCATCGAATTGTTCAGCGTATATTGACTGGCACCGACTAAAAATTAAGAGAATAATTAAACATTTTATTTATGCGGAAACGAGGAATAGTTCTCAGTTTTTCTCTGGTAGTACCGGGTTTGTTTCCCAAAGCGGGCTCTCGTTTGCGCGATATCCCCAAGTATACTTAGTGAAAATGCTGATAAAGCACACACAGAAACCTATAGAACGAGTGAATAAATTAAAGAGATGCATATTAGGGTTTTAATTACCGTCTTGGTTAGTAGTGAGGTTTTTGAATTCCGTCGTGACAGTAACCATCTCGGTTTCCACCTGAATCGACATGGTGCCTTCTGGTGTCGCTTTGATGAGCTGAAACAGGAAGAAATATTCTCCAGTCTGAACTTGTTTTTGAAAATCTAGAAAGTGAGGATTGGTCACCGATATTTTTTAGCAGAGCTCTCACTAACCACGTGATTGTTGAGAGACTTCATTCGGTCAACGATGTTCTTAATCGTGTTCAGCGGCGGCAAAACTACGCTGATCTGGGGAAACAACAAATATGTGAGTAACCTTTATTACATCATCTGTTTAATTGAGAGTAGAATATCAAATCCTTTATGTATTCCAGAATTACGAGCAACTATGACGCCGGTAATTAGTTCGCAATATGGTGTCAAGAATTGTTCGGTAAAAAAGTTTTAATATGTCTTGATATTTATCAAAATGTGGATAAATCAAAAGTATTCGTAGTATCGATGCAAATTTCCTTTAGTTTTTTTCTTCTCAATTATAGTGCGAATAATTAATTTTAATTATTATTCAAGTCATTTTGTGTTTCAATCTTGTTCAGATTCGGTGTATATAGTTATATATTTTTTTCTTTCTAATTTGGTTTAATTTATGTGTATAACTTTACTTGGTTGTTTTAAGTTTAATCCAAACTTTTAACAACTGCGGGAGGCAGCACTCGATTGAGAACATTGTTTATCAACAAGGTCACCAGGGGTCGCAAACGACTTGACGACACTTTGACCACAAACAGTTTTATTTTTTCCCTCCCTACTTTCTCGTACATTATATTTGGGCATGGCTGGTTCGTGAAACGCGTCCCATTCCTTGCGAGGAATGACGCTGACAGGCACATCGTGAACGATCATCTTGGCACGAGAGGTGAGCGAAGGCTGCGGATAAAACGAGAAAGAAATCGACACGCGCTTGGTCAGCAGCATAAACTAGTTAAGAGTAATAAATTGACCGGATTTATTAGCCTCGGGAACTGACCAGCTCGATCTCCAAGGTTAGACTGGCGCCGTGTTTGCGGGTCAACTTGATTTTGACCGATCTGGCCGACTGGGCCGTGCGCAATGCCTTGCTCAAGCTGTCTGGACTCAGGTTCAGGTAGATTTCGTTTTGGTCGGTGGAAGCGCCCTCCATACTGTAGTCGCTGAAAATGTGGGCCTGGAATGGCAAATTATTGGGATTGTAGTAGCGCCAACTACATGACAACTTATTTCCTTGGCATAAAATAGAGTTTAGTTTCTATGCTTACATATCTATTTTATACGCTGCGCGTGAAGAAATGTAAATTCCATTCTGTCACGCGCATAATTTAAAATTGATCTTACCAACTGTCGAGTTCGGATGTATTTGTGTTTTGCACCACTATTAATTAAAACTTCGTTTATTCGATTTAGATTTAGATTTACATGAGATAATCGCCGAGCCGAAGCATTCTGGCAATATGTTTGAAGGTTGCTTATTGGTGGTGTTCACAGGTGGGCCGGGTGCGGCCTACCCGTTGTCGATACTTGAAAATTGGAAGGGTGGGGGCTTCAACAATTTCTTGGGGGAGGGCATTCCATTCGATTACGCTCGAACTCTCCAAGGGAAAAAGGTGTGTTTTTTGTAGTTTCTCTTTGCGTAGATTGTCTCTACTTTGCCGTTTCGCTTTTTTAATAAAATCGTCAGGTTCGAGGAAACTGTTATTCTACAAAAATAACAGTTTCGATAATTATTATCAATATAATATCCTATGCAACTTGAAAAATAACAAGTTTCTCAATACATAATTTGGAAAGAGTTTAATATTAAAGGTACTTGTCTGGTTACTTCTAATTTTCTATTTAACCTAGGATAGGATGGGAAATGATAGCGGGTATAGCCCGGCTACCTTCACCCCCGAACTACCGGACAGGCATCCCTGGGGAAGTTAGTCACCCCTTAGCCTCCGCCAAGGCATCGGCTATGAGGGATGACACCCCATGATCGAATAAACGGAACCTGTGCCGGGAATGGAACCCGGGACCACCCGCTCAGACGTCGGTTGCCACTGTGCTGGTCGGGACGTACTTGATGGACAATTTTGACGGGAATGTGCTTAAAATACTAATACTCTGTACATGTAAACAGTGCAACGATCCATATCAACAGGTGCTAGCGAAAATTTACCTGAGGAAACTCGCACCACATACTGATCTCATCCTGGTATTCGGCCGTTTCCGGAGACAGAATGAAGTGAACCTTGTCCGAGGTCAGATGGATGGCACACGTTCTGGTCAGCTTGGCAATTGTCGATACTATTTCTGCAGGTAAAAAACAAAAACAATTGCTATGTACCACTAGTGGTTATATATTGTCACAAGGGCTCCTTGTGCGCTGTGACATTTGGGCTTGCTACGTCAAAAGCACTCACTTGTCAGCTCGTTGATACAGATCGCCTGGGTGATCAAGCCTCGAAACCTCATTGTGTTCTATCTGTTGTTGTTTTTACCCGGTTTATTTCGAGATTAATGAACAAATGTTGGCAAAACTTTTAACTGTCACCGATACAAATCAACTTTACCGCCATTTTGTTTTACCAATATGACCGCGCTATAAGTGAAGAAAAAGTAAAATCTAAATTATTATTTTAATCATCTAAAAAAACAAAAATCTGGAAAATTATTTATTGTATAAATAGTAAAAGAGCGATTTGCATATTAATTTAGTGTGATGTCTTTGTTTGTGTTATAGTTTGGGAATTTGGTTAATTTTATATTGGGTTATTTAGCTGGTCACCTTTACACTCGCAAATTCCAAAATGGCGTCCGGCGTAGATCTGTTGGAGAAAGTCCGTAAATTTGTCGAGTTTTTCGTGAAATATTCATAATTTGTATATTGTTTACCCGTGTTTTTAATTAGTCACGTCTTTCCTTCGACTTCCCTCTCCTGTCTTATTCGTCACAGATCGCCATGTTGGGAGAAGTGTTGGCTGATCGGTGCGGGCCTGTATGGGCCAAGGTGTTGCCAAGGGCTGAGTGTGAGGTAATTGAAAATGGCTCAGGCATGTGCACAACAAATGCAGACCTAGAGTTGCATGACTTCGAAAAATTTGATAACTGCATAGAAAATGGCAGCAAAATAAGTCATGAAACATGAACAGGGCCTGGGGAGGAGCTGGGAAAGGTGGGGGCCCAAATTTGACCTCTGTTGTCCCACTTCAAGTACAACAAGTACAGGGTGTTTATTTTCGTTGAGAATTCCGAACTCATTCAGTTTACAATAATTCAATTGCTAGCTCACCGATCCCTAGCAAATACCGTGTAAAAGTTTCATGCCAATAGAAAAAATAATTGGCAAAATCATAGGCAAGAAGAGAAAAAAACATCACAAAGAATTTTTAATAATTTCCATCCACGTTTACATTTTCTAGTTCACATCTTTCACGTCAGCTAAATGTCGACTTTCTTATTTATTCTGTGTCGTTATTTTTTATTATTATTTAATTTGTGTTTGTTTGAAAAATTATTTTATTTGCACTGTTATTTCTCCTGCACTTTTTGTTATTTCTCTAGTAATTTAAATTGTCTTTTATTCTCTTGTTTTGTTTTCAATAAATTGCATGATTAGTTTTTATTTTTGTCTTTGTGTGATTTGCGTGTGTATTAACCATACTGAAAATTTATTTTCAAATATATTTTTTTATCAATAATAATACTTATATGGTTTTGATTATTTATTTTTAAAAAAATGGAAAGATCTTCGCTGGTATACTATCCACTCCTAAAGATTGTCGATTTTTAAACTCCAAGTGTGAGCTTCCCAAGAGTCTTAAGAAATTAGACCAAATTGTTCGTAATGCGGCATTAATTAAATTTGTTTGATATGACCAACCTGAACTATTCGAAAATGATAAGACGTTAGCGGAATTCCTGAATTAGTCCGCTCTCGAAGAAGTAATTGGCAATTGCATGTGATCAGCTGATGTTGCTGATTAAATTTGCCCCATTATTAAATAGTTCGTGATATGGCCTGGTTTCTACTTGGGTGAAAAGTCGGTCATCACTCGTTCAATCCGCACTTCTAAGTGTTTTCGATCAATCTTCCACATTTAAGATTTGCTTCTTAAATACCCAACCCGTGCGGACCAAAGTTCGTGCAGCAGCAAAGGCTGCTTACGAAACTTCTTGTACCGCTAGAGGTCGCTCCTGTCGGTGGCAATTTGGTAAAATCGCACTCGTCAGCCACAAGTGAGGATCTGCATGAAGTGTGGTACGATTGTGGTACCTCACCGTTTTGGTACCTCTGAAACGCGATAATGGATTCGTTATTTGCGGGATCGCACGTAAGTGAGATGACATTTCTTTTTTGACGACCCCCCATGGGTCGTTAGACTGCCTGGGACAGCTGAATTGCGTAGGCCTAACTGGTGGTCGGCATCTCAACCGGCCATTATCATCCTTGCGCAAGGTCGTTTTGAAGTCGCTTAGATTTCTTGGGCTAAAAAATAGTCTGCCGAGCTGATCGGTGAAAGTTCAATCTAGTTTACAGAGATCTATAAATAAAAACACAAAAATATATAGCTCGTGAATCGACACAAAAACTTTGGTGGTTACGAGATCTGTTTATTGGAACGCTGACTTCCGGTTTAGTGATTGGAACACTCGTTCCTCTAACAGAATCTCAAGATTGATGGATTAATTCCTTCGTTTTTCCCCCACTGATTTCTTATTTTTCAAGTGGAAACAATTATATGGGGATACAAGTCGGAGAGCGAGCAACGTTTGCCCTTGAAATGTATTTCCTACACTTGAATGAAATTATAAAGATTATTCTGAAACTTTGCCAAGATGGGAGGGCCACTGAAAAAAACAAAAAAAGAAAAGATGCTAATTGCTACCTATGCTTATGTTTAATTCCATTCATTACAAATAATCAACATTCTGTTTTGCGAACTAATTGGATAATGCCTGTCAAGATCATCCGGTATTTTTCATTTGATTTATTTTGCTGGAATAAATATATTTTTTATTATAGATTTTGCAATATATTAAATTCGTTAAATTGTGCCTTTTTAGTAAACTTTGGTCATGTTATTTTGTATTTGCAAAGTTGTCACAAAATATGTATCAGATCTAGATGCGAGTCATTTCGATATTTTTGTAGGACACATACAGTAGATTTCTGGAATATTTTTATTTCTTGTTGACTTGAATATTTTTCTTTCATGTAGAGCACGGTGTTTGTGAAGCGGGCAAACACAGAGAAGCTCCATGACATTTTCAACAAGGTACGACAGCTCACAGCTATCCTATTTTGTTTAATTTTCTTCTTTACATTTCAGCTTTTCAATTGATTCTAATTTCACGTAACAATTTTTTATCTAGTATGCATCCGTCACACAGAAGGATGAGAAATTCATGACCCCGACGGACTTTATCCGGGGGTTTCTTGGGATGTACAGCCAGACCAACTATAACCCGGATTCGGTCAAACTGTTGGGAGGAATCATTGATACCAGCAAAGATGGGTAAGGAGAGACATTTCGATTTAAAAAAAATACTTATTTGTACCCAGTTGGTTGAGGTGCAGACGATCCCGTGTTTAAACAAAAATAAATAAATAAAACTATGTAATTTTTGATTCTCACCGAGATAGTCATATTTAATATATATATTATGTACTCTTGAAAACAATTGATTTTACGGTCGTCGTAGCTCAATGGTTCATGTGTGCGCCAACCCCGGGTTCGATTCCCGTCTCGGGCTTTCGTTTATTCGATCCCGAGGTACTGGTGAAAATATGCCCCTTTACAATTTCTCAAGCGATTAGAGTTGTACGGAATCTGACGATCATTGTCAATAAAAAATAAGGTCTTGAACTGAATTGGTGTTACCCTGTCAACAATTAATTAATTTTTATACTACTTTGCAGGTTGATCTCCTTTCCTGAATTTCAAGCTTTTGAAGCTCTTCTGTGTGGCCCTGACGCTCTCTACAAAGCCGCTTTCCAACTATTCGACACGAGAGGATCTGGTTTCGTAACCTCAGGTTGGTAAGAATCACCTCACCTCGGTTAATATTCGACAAAAAATAAGAAACTATCCTTGCATAATGTCGGCCCCCATTGGCTCAGTGGGTATGGTCAAATTCTACTGAGCGGGTGGTCCCGGGTTCGATTCCCGGCGCAGGCTTTCGTTTATTCAATCCTGTGGTACTGGCATTACCCCTGAGGTTACATTTACAATTACATTAGAGAGTCCAGAGCTTAGGGGTGGATCATGCAGCCTGGTTATTCCAGCTGCCAATCCCCTTCCCTTTCCTGCCCCTTACATATCTCTATAGAGACACGCGAGTGCAGTAATCCTGTAGTCCACTAGACACTACGGTGACTTACAATAAAAATCAGAAAACGTACCCTACTACGGCCGGGAGTCTCTGGAGGACAGCCGCTCCGTTGGGAGCATAGGCATACACACACACGCACGTACAACGAGACGTATTAACACGTCAAAAGAAAAGACTTATGACAGTGAACCCAATTACGGGCGTCGGGGGGCTCAACGAGGGGCTTGCTCTGCGGGTGACAGCAATTTCTATAAATTTTAACTCCGAATGCGCCTTCGCAAATTGCTCGACCAATTAGAGCGACGTTGTTACATCTGTTCGGAGTATGGCATCCGTAACAGTGGATAGGCACAATATTGACACCCGCGAATCAGACAGTTGCACAGTATGTTTTGCTTTTAACTTGCTCGGGAAGTTCACCAACGTTTTTCAGTCGATTGTTCAACCTATGCCTAACTGATGCTACATACCAGACAAGGCAAGGGCAATGGTTCCACGCAGCTTTACTTTCATTCAGTAGGAAAGTCCTCGTCCAAATTTCTCTCGCCCCAAAAATTCCGGAGGTCTCGGTCGGGAATCGAACCCACGTCACGAACGCTAACCGTTGCGCCACACGGTATCTCGCTATAGAGTTCCTCTGTTTGCAGTAAAGTTAAAAACCAAGTGAACATAAATCACTAAATAAAAAATAACACAAATCCGTAAAATGAAATCCGATAGCTGAACACTTTTCTTTTAATCAGTCAGTTACAGTAGAAACAGAAAAACTTTCGACTGTTCAACAATTTTCAATGTGAAATGAAAATTGGCTGAAAATACGCCTATGGTAATGGCTCAACGGTCAAAAGCTAGTGTTTTTCAGTTTCGGGAGAAAAGTAAAACGATAAATATTATTTTTTTTTATAAATTTTACTTGGTCAGTTACTTTTGACTTCTTGGCTTCGAACACCTGGAGTTGCTAGGACTGGGCGAAACCATCTCCACTGAAGATGACACCGGCAGGCCCATGGCACACGGATAGAGAGATGGCAACATTTTCCTCACTTTTAACCCGAAAATGGCACGCGCCGATGCGCGCGTTCCAGATGTTGCCGCGGCGCGGCTCCGCTCTTTGAACCCCGGCGGTCACGTCACGCAAAGCCGCATAAGCGAAGCCGATATGCCGCCGGGAAGGTTCGCATACAAGCGTGGTTGCGCGTGGCGGCAAAGGTGGTGGGGAGGGGCGTGTGTAGGCCAGCGGATAGAGTCTCTCTCCCATTTCCCCAACTTCATGAAATCTCTCCATCCGCGTTAAAGGACAACTAGGCAAGACTAGTTTTCCCCTCCCCCCACCTTGGGCGATGGCGATCTCGTAAGAATTTAAATATAGCCGGATAAATTCGGAGTACAAATGCGCATGCAGTTAAATTACGGTTGTCACCGGCGAACCGTGCGGACTCGTCAGTGGAACGCTCTTGAGTGACGTTGTTTGCAAAGCATGATTCCGTAAAGCACGCGATGGGTAAGCATAGACGTATCAGAGATATTACTATATCCAAAGGATACAGTACAAAACGAACGAAATTAAAAAAATTGTTTTTAAAAAATAGTAATTACACATAGAAATGGGGAAGAGCTCGCGTTGCCGGTACCACCGAGAGGTCCACGCAGCACGAGTTTTTTTTTACTTGCAAGAAGCACAGAAAGAGGTAAAAAGCGCGCCGGCTGAATTACACTTTGAGGGCAAGATAAACCGACTGACTTGCCTTAAAAAAAATATTTACATGGTACATGTTACATGGTACATGGTACGAACCGAT
>JAUJYS010001229.1:0-18181 GCA_033995665.1 Melogona broelemanni | reverse complement strand
CCCTCCCCCATCTTCCCTCAATGCACACACGTGTTCTACAGGGGTTGGACAAAATAATGGAAATATATCTGCTTGTCCATCTTATAGAGCTGCTTCCATTATTTTGTCCAACCCATGTACGTGTGTAGGCATAGAGCTATTACGACGAGCAAAAGCGTAATTACTTTCGGGCGGTGCGGCTTCCACCTAGAAGACCCAAAGTTGGTGGGGACCAGATTCGAGTCCAGGAAACGCAAATCTGCAGATTCTACCTGCTCCCATTTAGGCAAATCTGTTGTTTAACGACAAGGTGAGTGCTATCGCGTACAAGAAGTGTTCCCCCACGCTCTCAATAATTCATCGGGCGCATCACGGAGGGGACATCCGCGTTCATTGTGCTCACCCTGCAGTGAGCAAAGATGGAAATTAATAAATCGGCAAAATCGATCGAACCAGGTCTAGGTGGAGTGACATTACAAATCGCGACATCGCATGTTGAACCGAACTGAATTATAGACGAGCGCTTTCCAAGTAAAACCTTTTGATCGACATGATTCGCACGTCACTTACGCCTATCTCCCCCTTCCCCATAATAAAATATATTCATGCTTCCTGAATATTCAAAATGTTGGCCGCTCACAAGATGAGACTACTGACCAGTGTTGAGTACGTTCCTTTTGAAAAGGAACTCGCTCCCGTTCCTCGTTCTTCCGTAAAGAAAGAACCGAAGACGTTCCTCGTTCCTCCATAAGAGGGAAAGGAACGACTACGATTTTCGTTTCTGTTCCAAAGAAACGAAGGCGTTCCTCGTTTCTTCGATTTAAGAATAAACTAACAAAAATTGAACTCTGTGCAGTAGTCATTTACTTTAATAACGCAATTTTCTGACTGATTGGATGACAAATACATACACAAAACATATTTCCAGGCAAATTATTTGCGAAATTCAAAAGGTTTAGATATTTGTAGTCATAGAAATAAATTATCCTTTGCTGTTCATTGATTACTTTCTAGAAATAGGACGTTCCAACGTCCAAAGTTCCACAGAAGAGGAATAAATTGGAAAGAGACGTTCCTTTGTCGTTCCTACCCAACACTGACTGTTCAGAGTGGTTTTGTAGGACGGCAAAGTGCAACGGCGACTCCGTATGTCAAGCGCGAACGAGACACAGGTTAATCACGGGCTGTGGAGAGGTGCACAAGGCCCATTACCTAAAAAATGCATCCAACGCACGCGAGGTTTCATATTTATGGCGAGGGAGGGAGGGGGGGGTGAGGAGAGAGAGGGCTTTTACGCCGACGCCAAACGACGGGCGGTGAGGGAAGAGTGGGTGGAAGGTGAAGTTAGGGGGGGGGGTTGTAGTGAGCGGCTCGCATTTCACCCGGGGGTTACCTTTTTTATCCTTTTTCGTGGGAAGCGTTAATTTACTATTAACGAGGGGTCATAAAAATTTGCCTGGCTAATGTTGGCGGGGGCCTCACACAACCCGACACCCGCCAAAACCCGCCACCACCACCATCATCACCATCATCATCCACCCGACTAAAACAATCTTTCCATTTTGTGGCAAATCCCGCGTATGCCAACCTCGGTCTTCTGGGACGAGGCTCGATTACCGACAACCTCTCCCCCTCCCCCCCTTAATGTGCGAGTCCCCGTTAATAGGTTGTGTGGAATCGGAGCGGCGACGAGAAAGCGTGCTCGGTTGATAATGGAACTTATTCCTATGACGTCGTTACGTTTCGATTTGCCGAATCCAATATGGATTTGCGGACGGCGAAATCGACGAGAGAGAGAGAGCCGGGCGAGGAGAATTTAATTATTAGTGGCGCTGTTGAAATTTCCAAAGTGAAACTAAAAGCTTTTTCAGTCCGCGCACCTACCGCGATTCCACCGATACCTCAATTTTACACCTCCACACCCCCTCTTTCCACACACACTTTAATTAGACATTGCGAAAATAATTTCGTCTGTATTATACAAGTGCAATTATTTCCATCTAGCGTCTTTGGCGTCGAAATTAACTCTTTCTGCGAGGTGATTTTTAAATTGCGCATTCCAGTTAATTGTGCCCGCCGTGTCTGAATGCTGAAATGGGAATTGTCGTTAGCGACGCTTGTTGTAACCATTATGCCGCTTAAGAATTGAGCGGCACTAGGATTACTTTCAAAATGATCACAGGGAAATAATGTGATTTTAAAGTTAAAACTTTTTCCATTAACTGTAACTTAAGAATTGAGCGGCACTAGGATTACTTTCAAAATGATCACAGGGAAATAATGTGATTTTAAAGTTAAAACTCAAGTCTTCATACAAACATTTTGATGTAAACATATATGGCAGGACTTGTTGCTTTGGAAAACAACAGCATTTTATAATGGAAACGCTCGATATGAAAACAACTGCATAGTATTACATGCTTTAGGCGGATTTTCTAGATTCTTTGAATCATTTTTTATGTACACATATTTAGTAATTAATAGTAACCTACTCTGAAAGGATAAAAGTAAAATCTAGTATCCCCTCATCTTTTTCCAATCTACACCGTAACGATGATAAATGGCATCGTCTACTAAAATGGTATCCGCATCTTTTAGAGCACGTTCCCGTAACTACATCAAACGCAAATTAACTTCCCCTCTCGTTAATGTCTCTCGCAAATTCGATATATTGTATATTGGACGACCTGTATCCGTTCTAGTAGAACAGTATTTTCCAAACTTTTGACTCGCGGAGCCCTTTTAAAATCAATTTCAACGGCGGAGCCCCTTAGAGGCAACCAATTTTAATGACGGAGCCCTATTTAATACAAGTTAAAGGCGTTTAATTATTTGTTTTATTTTCCAGGAGTCACCGCGGAGCCCTAAGGGTACCGCGGAGCACAGTTTGGAAAACGAGGTAGTAGAAGATGGAAACCAACTCGTTTGTAGGTGAAAGTGGATTAATAGCTGGTTAAAGGAGAGGTTGAGGCGGGGAGCAAACGACTATTCACTAACGTTGCCAGCCATTTTCCCAACTAAATTTCTATGACGTGTTCGACCCCCACTTTATGGCTGGCGAGGCAGTTGATAGTGGCCAATCGAGAACAATGATTAATTCTGGCACGATTACGCTCGGGCAATTTTCACTGGTTCCAAACCAGGAAATTCTTCCATTAAAGCGCACAGTGTGGGTTTGGGAACATTCCATTGACTGACTATCATGATGGAATCAGGCTAGTGAAGTAATTGAACGCATCCTAACTCGATCCACCGCTCTCATTCACCGATAACAGGAAATTTGGCAACGGGAACCTGTTATCCGACATGTGTTTTAACGCTCGCTACATTTGTTTCTATGCATGGTTGCGGATTGTTGATACATTTGAACACGGGACAGCGCTAGTATCGCGAATACTATTCATTAAAACGGACCTAGTTGTGTTGCGCAAATAATTTATCAAAGCATAGGTCTCTGTCCTTCAATCAATTTTAAACATCCTTATGTATATTTTACTAGCATAAATCATGTCAAAACAATTTACACGCATGTCTACGATTGTGAATACAGAGTAAAAGAACAATTTTTAAAAACAAATATGAATTATACAAAATTTCTGTATCATTTGTATAAAATAAATTTGTTTTTAAGGCCACATTATACGGGATTTACATTAGAGCGTTTGCTCGACAATTATTCAGCATTATTTAGAGTATTACCTTGGCGAGCAACTTTATCGAACTTTTCAAGCGTAAATGAATGATCTGAGATGGCAAAATCTCGCTCGGCAGGCTTTTTTGCTCGGATTTCTTGAACATTCGTAAAATTTGCTCGCCAAACAAAGATTCGTCGGGGTAAATGTTCTAATGTAAATCCCGTATTAAGGTGCTAAACACACCGACTTCGTTCTCTGGTCCGAAACCCATCGCGGAAACTCGTTTATTGTATTCAGTCGTACAGCGTGTCAACATTAACGCTTTTCCTGTCAAATGGGCTGCTGCCCCCCGTACACAGGCAATCACAGTTTACACCGGAGCAACTCAGGAAAAACGATCAAGTGGTACAACACATCCACCCGCCTCTAAGACAGACCTATAACACAGGCAGGGCGTTTAAACCACACTCACATACACACCCATGATCAACAAAAGGGAGTAGAGACACGCTATAGCAAGAAGGAGGGAACTAAGAAGGGGAGATAGGTGTGTGGGTGGGAAGTGGGAGGTGACACCAGAGAAGGAGTAGATGGAGGGTGGGGGACGATTTGTTGGGCGCGAGCTTTAGCAATTTTATTTGTATACCGCATCGCTCGATTGTATGTTGCGGTGACGTAATAGCGAGAGCCGTTTGGCGATGACAAAAAAAACGCCAGCTAATCAATTCGACAGCGCTGCACAATACAGAATATGTAGGTGGATGTTGGTGGCGCGTTTAGAAAAGGGGATGGCGGCAAATGGCGGTGTGTGACGCGCACGGGTTTTGCACGAGCCAAATCGCACACGCACACGGCAAATGGTTCGCACGCGCGTTCTTCACGACAATAGGGGATTTTTTTAATTTAATGCCGCGATAAATCCATAGCGAGCCGAGCTTTATCGTTGTCACGTGTTCAGGGCTAACACCACTAAGCATTTGCAGCGCAGTGACAACTCATTAACAAAGAACACTGGCGCAATATTTAATTTATAGGATGACTATCATCGACTGCGGTGAAAACACTAGAAGAGATGGTGATCAACTTACTCGATATTTATTAGCCCTGTTGGAGGCTCCCCTTAACAAACAGCGCTTTCGTTATCTTGGTATTGGTTGACCAGGATTAAAGCCTAAGCTCGAAAAAAGTAAATATACTGTAGACGGGACAATTTACTTCATCCTTTTACGCAACAAAATAAAACAGCTAGAAATGTTACGAAACTTTTACGAAACGCTGAAGCATCTCAATAAAAAAATGTTTAGAATCTTGACTGAACACAGTTCAATAGAATCTTAATGGCAGACGAACGCGATGGCGCGATGGCGCGATGGGCTCATGTCGGCAGAAGGCATTCAATATTGACAGTGGAAAGAGTTGGAGGAAGGGGGGAAATATTCGTATAATGGAAATGGAAAAAAAAGGTCGACGGAAGGACGGTTTAGGTTGGAGTTAGGGAGGAGAGGTTGATAGGAAATGGTGATGGTCTTGAGGACCAAGAATGGATGTAACGTAGGCTGCACACAGGGGTGAACACTTTCATTCGAGGTAATAAATGCATAAATTCGACGAAATAAACGAGCAACTAAATGGGGCATATAAAATTGCAATAAAATCAGGGTGGTGGATAGTAGTAGACTTGTTGGGGGTGGGCGGGTGGGGTAGAGAGTGAAAGAAGCGACGGTGTAATGGAAAACTGATACAGCCGCGACTTTTATGAGAGAACGATCTCGCCCAGTGCGCACCCACTCAAATGCGATGCCAACTCTAGCCTGACCCTCGCGTATTCATTGCCTGTTGTTGGCTGGTGACGAAAAAACATGATGAGGGCCATTCTTATCTAAATGTATTCAGCTGCAAGTGAAACAGATAAGTTAGATTACGACACGTGTGCTAGGCCCCTTAACAGTTATAAAAAAATGTACATACTTCGTGAAGGCAAATAGAGCGTAGCTCTCAGAAACAGTAAAATTTCAGTAAATCTCGTTTCTTTTCCAGTTGAAATACAGTATAGCTTAGTTAATATTTCAATTTGACTTATACCAACAAAAATTCATCAAAACACGTACGTTCTTTAAAAAATAACAATTATTTTTGTACCCCATCCTTGCTAAGCGCTCGCTAAGGCAAGCGTAGCCTCACCAGTCTCAGATGATAAGCCGACATAGTAACCATAATAGTCTCCCCAATCGAACCCTGTGACGAAAACCACTTCTGGCCAGCCATCCTGCTAGGGGGAGGGAGATAGGTGATAATGCATAGATAAAATGTTGCGTATCATTGGTTGTGGGAATAAGTCGATCAAAATAAAAATAATAGTTAAAGCCGCCTACCTTAACATAGAATAAGGAGAAGCGGCAATCCTCGTTGAAAACAATGCCTCGATCAATAATCTATTCACTCGGCGATATTCGTAATACATATTTTTTAGTGGGTAAATTCCCCTCACTGTAGTGAATATCACTGCAGGAGATTCTGTACCCTGGGTGTTGCTTAGGCAATAGGTGAAGGAAGGCAAGTACCCCAGGATATCGAATAAACGAGAGCATGCGCCGGAAATCGAACCCGGGCACACCCGCTTAGTAGTCAATTAAAATGTGCGAATATACGAAAAATCTACTAAACAGTGGTCCAACCGAATCTTTGCTCCCAATCACCCATCACGTATCGTCTTTTCGAAAACCAAGAACAAAGTAAGGCAGCCATGGTTCCACCAGTAATTGGTGTTTTCCGGGAAGCAGTCAATTCTCCTGGAATAGAAAAACGCAGTCGACAAAGTGGAAACAATTTCGCTTATATTTCCGAGAATTTCGAAAGCCATATTTGCAGACCATGAGGATTGGAGCATTATTGGGGAAAGTGATACTACGAAGATTAAGATGCGAACAGTTAGCCCCACTCCTAGAACTGTTGTATTAAAACGAATCTAAATAAGAAAAACTAACGAAATTAAACAATAAAATAAATAAGGCAGATGTTTTTTACGTAGACAAAAATCCATAATACTAATACGACTCGTCTTAGCCCAATTGTATGAGACAGACGTTGAGTATGAAGGTCCCTGGTTCGATTCCCGGCGCAGTGTGCTCTCGTTTATTCGATCCTGGGGTGCAAGCGAAAATGTGCCATCTTCGAATTACGATTACTTGCAAGTACAATATTTACCCACGAACAGCCCATTTTAGAATACGGCTGAGAAAAAGCACCGAATAGATGTACAAAATATTTTCGACGAAATAAAATAACTACAGAGATAGTCTGCATGAACCCTGTGATAATATTCAAATATTCGCTCAGTCAGCGTGTGGAACGTAGAAATGTTATTTAATTTTCCCAGCTGTAAAGTGAGCGGTAGGCTGCAACTTTATGTAACTTGACCCATCACACGACCACCCCCTCCCTTCTCCCCTGGTTGCCGGGACGACACAAGTTTGCAGAGCACCCCCAGACCGAAATGTGCGCAGACACACACAAAGTCGTCGACGCCAAATTACTGATGGCCGCCGTGATGGTGGGTGGAGGATGGGGAGGAGGGCACCGCGCAGCTCCCAACTTAATTTCGTATTATTATGTATTCTGGCTCGCGCCAGCCCAGCCTCAATCACGCAATCCCCAAATCGTGCGTCCAAAACAAACGTCACCTTCACCTCGGGGCACCCAAACCGGGCAATCCGGCCAGGACACGCGTTTCCCTCCGAACAAATGACCCCCTCTCCCCAACCATGATCCACTACAACAAGCGGTGCGAAGATCAACTCGATTTCAATGCAATTTGTCAATGAAAAACTAGTTAAGATGGTGGAGCTAGCTCGTCAGGGAGGAAGAAGACATGGCGTAGTTGACCGCACGTTTATATGCCAGACTTTTCTTTCTTGGTAGCGACGGGCTCTCACCAAGGCAGGCCACCTCGTATATATGCAAGGTGAACCACCCCCCTCCCAACTCACCTCCCTTTACCATATAGAGCCAAGGACTAATAAATATTTGATAGATGGGAATATAAATATACTGCACGAGCAGATATAAGCTCTGTACATAGTGTGTGTGCATGTACATAGAGGTTTGGCCAACTCTGAAGAAAAAAATATAATGTAGGGTTGGCGGGGAATGCGAGGGGGAGGGGAGGAAATGGGCCAACGGTGACCAGTGGGCACGCGAGGTCACGTGAGCGGCTCAACTGGCAATCACGTGATCGAAGAATGCGAGTCTAACAAAATAAAACAAAAAAATACTCAGCAGTTAGTGCATATTTGGGAAATGTGGCTTTCCATGCGTCAGTATGGGCTGAAAACGTTTGTGAAGCAGGCGCCATCTGGGGGTAATTCGGTTTATATTTTGCTATTACTTTTTCTGCAATGCAATGGAACTTCAATATTGGTCATCGTGTTAAAATACATTAACACTATATTAAAAGTTGACCTATACCGTAGCTATCGCTACTCGTATCATGGCGGTCGGGCCATTCATTTTCGAGAGGCCAGCCGTTTCACCAACGGTATTTATATGCGCCATTTTTTTCAAAATTCGTGGAGCGAATGTTTTTTGCCAGGAGTCATAACGTGGCTCATATCCACATCGTCGAAGAGGTGGGGGAAGTGAATAGCTAGAAGCTCGCATAAAGGAATGGCGCGACCTACTTTAAAAAAAAACCCACAACGTTGAAATTGTCACATCATAAACTCTAGCACGAAACAATAATTCGTGTTTCCTTTGTTATTACTGTACCGCGCGCATGCCCACCGCCACCACAACAAGAAAGGAGGGGACGGCAAAACCAAGTCATAGATAGAGAATTATTTGCAGTTTTTCGCCCTGACAGGCGGTCCAAGGCAACGCTTGCCACCCGGCGAACGCGATTTCGTTCCAGAACGAGCGATAAGAGAAGGTTAGGCATGCTGCCTCCCCCGGACCCACTGCAGCGTGAAAATGACATTCTGGTCGAAGCCGGGCATCTTTAGTGCGCACTTCACAAACTACAGTTAAACGTGTGGAATGCGTTTCTTTTTTCCTCTTTCCCTCTTCATACTTCTTTTTTCATCCGAGAATGACTTCCGGAATTTTAAGAGCGGTTTCAAGAGCGATCGGGCTCACCGCAAGGGGGCGCTTCGTGCAAAAAAATAATGCGCTTTTTGCAAGGAAGGATCGCGCGTACGAATTTATATCGCATGAAAGACGGTCGGATGGTTTCGGTCGGGAATTGAACCGGATATCACTGGTAACGAACCAACTCGCAACCCACTAGGCCACAAGTTCTAGACAGAGGGTTAAAGATCCTCCGACATATGGCCCTCCCAAAAAGGGGCTGCTTGCGGATACATATTGCAATTGTAATTGTAAAGTCAACATTTGTTCGGCAGAGTTGCCCAACGGACGATAAGTTCCATTATAAGATTCTTGATAAATAAAATGAAATACTGGCACTAACATTTGAATTCCATAAGTTGCGATCTGCGGTGGTGTTCGCTATCACTTTAGAAAATAACGGAAACAACATACAAAAGCAAGAAAGTGCACAGAAGAAAGAGCATCTCGCATTCGGAACTAGAACTCGATTCAAGATTCTGGCTTCTTGGAAGAATTTTATCGAGTGAAGGTAAGCGTAGAAGTCGGGTACGATTTCTTAGCGGAAGATGGAATATTTGTTTGGTGAATGATTATTGACAGACACACAAATTTTCTATTGTCGCGAATCAATTTTATGAGCACGCGCTAAGAGTCTTAGGGGATGGGGAGACCGCCGTGATGTGAAAGTTGATTCGTTCACCATCGCTAAAACAAATACCGGAAGGGAGAAATTGGTATTGGTTGTGGGAAGATAGCGAGATGAGGGACGGGGAGGTGGTGGGGGGAGGGACGACGGAAATAGGATAATGCAATTTTCGAAGACAGGCATCAGTCATTGTGGATTATTGGTAATTGGCACTTGACGTGGGGTGGCAAGATATGGAAGGAATATAAAAAAGGATGGCATGTAAGATGGGATTCTGGGACGAGAAAAAGGACAGACAATAACACAAAAAATAAAAAGGGGATGGAAAGTTTGTTTTATATTTACCTTTTACCGTGCATCAAAATTTTCAAGGAAACATATTTATTAAATTTACCAATATTTGAAATTTTAGCCTAGTGAATATAATTTTTTATCATCAGTCTATCAGCTTGCAATAGTTAGTATCTCAGTCTGAAATATTTGGCATTAGTCTCATTTTCAAGTCAAAAATGCGAAAACACCGTAAAACGCCCAGGCAAAGCATTCGCATATTTTATAATTAAATTAAAAATTTATTCCTTTTAGTAAGATTGCGGGCTCGCCATACGTACCACACGTACAGTGTAGGTGTCATTAATAAACGAAATATCCGCTCATTTAATAACTCGAATGTCACGCTTAATTAAACAAATTGAGCTTTGTAAGTTTGAGCGTCGAATTATGTTACGATATGGCGTTTCCCTTTTCGGGTCCAGCTGACCAAGCAAGAATAATTACATTTATTTATGACGTGTGATATATGACACAAGCAAAACACACAACTAATTTGGCCCGGAAACTTTTAAAATTGTGCTCGCGCGCGCACCAATGACTACTACCACCACTTCTACACTCACCAAGGCGGACTGGCCCGGTCGGAAGGTCGGGGATTCCCGACTGGGCCAACTACAAAAGTGTGGGCCCCCTCCCATTTTGAATCTCATTTTGCACTAGTTTGTGGGCATGTGTTTTTTCAATGTTTTATTTACAAATTTTTAAAAAGTTCGCGCTGCGTGAGCTTATTTCCTTTCCTATCGGAGTTACATTACTTCTAAATCGTGCCATGGCACGCGCTCGTACCTTACCTTTAGGTGTTAGTTATTAAAAAAAATCGCAGAGCGGCGCACGCTCTTTCACATCTGGTAGCGTAACATTAAAAAAAATCGCGGCGCTGGGCGCGCTCTTTTCTATCGGGAGACGTTACAAAATAACTGGGCTCTGTGCACCTTTTCATTTAGGTCACTTTAAAAAACCTCAGTTGTTGTTAGTGACTCTATCGACTCCGATTTGACCTAGAAAAAAGTGAGGGTAATTTTTTTATTTTGGTCAGGGAAAGACGAGGCCCCTTGGAGTTAGCTACCGCCTGTGCCCTTAAGTAGAAAGTCCGCCCCAGCACATACACTGGCATCAGCGGCATTAGAGACCGCCACGCCGTTTATTTATTCACGGAATTAACGGAGCAGTTGATATTAGCCACAAATACAGAGTAGTAGTGAGAGTAGGCGCGAGAGAGAGAGAGAGGTGAACAACGCGTCAAAAGCCAAAACTGGTTTTATAATCTAGACGAAGCGAGAGAACCGGATGAACCGGATGTCCCGACTAGATAACGGCCCTGGCCAGACAAATGGCGCTGCGGTCGGACGACAGCATGTGCTTATCGCCTGCGGGCATGCGCTGTACGACGTCGAGCCAGCCACCACCCTCACTCCCACACCAAAGCCGGGATGCACGTTCATCATCACTGATGTGATATACATTACATTTGTATATGCGGACCTGATATTCAACGAGTCGTCTAGTGGCAGTCGTGATGGGTGCCTATTGACGATAGAGATGCACCAGGGATTCAACTTTTGACTGCCTGCACACGCTAAAGCTAATTCGAATGGAAGATGAGCATCCGCGGGCAAAAAGGATAAAGTATCAACACGAGAATTGTACAGAAATCCATCACGAATGATCGCAAGCATGTGCCTTAATATGAACCGCGAAGCATATCGATATACTGCAACATAAATGTCGTCTGGTATGAAAAATCAAAGAATAACGATAAAACCCAGAACAGACTGGGGGCTGAAGACAATTGAGCTGGCTAGACTCCACGCACAAATAAGTTGGAGTAAACCTTCGCAAATGATAAGAAATGTCATGTGAACTAAATAAAATCGCTCACAAAATCGAACAGTAACGAAAAGTAAGGGAATTGTTTCTATTAAACAATCACAATTCGCCCATGCAGACAGCCCCAGAGCAGAATATATCGTTTAATCACGTCGACGGTCGACAAGAAAAATCTTGGTAATCAGCCTAATTCACCATAAAACCGTGCTTGACAAAATCAAGCAGTGAAAAGTTGATAAACAAGCGATGAAGAACCTGTACACCCAAACTGAAACTGAAAATAGCCACCCGAGCTCATCCTTAACCCACCTAAGATAGCGGCTCGACCACACACACATACCGTCAATAACGAACATGGTAATGACATCATTGGTTGAGCAAAAGAGCACGTCAGACGCGCAGTCAACCGACCACCGCTCATCAATTGACAAGATGGGAGGTGGACAGAGGGGGTGGGCGGGATGGTGGGTTGGAGAGGAATGTGTCCGGCAGCGAGCGCTGTCGACCGTGACGCGATAGTGGACACATGTACCGTGGGAGGCAGTGTTGGGTAGGAACGGAACGGAAAAGTTTCCTTCCTAGGAACAGGTTCATTTGTTGAGGAACTTAGGAACGACTAGCTTCCTTTTAATTTTTGAAAAACTGGTACGGGAACAAAAACTTTTTTTGAGTGGGGAACTGGGACTGGGGTTCCTTTTCTGTGTAAAGATTTCCTTTTGACACAACCTTCAATATTCTATGTGTACAATTATTGCTAAGTATTTTGGTCTGTGTTCGCAAATATACATTTCTACTGTAGATTAGTTTCAGCCAATGTTTTTTTTTTTTTAATCGTAGGAACAGAAAAGTTACACCTTGCTTTTGAAAAGCAACTTAGGAACGCCTAGTTTCCTTTTAATTTTTGTGGAACTAACGAAAACTGGTTCTTTTTATCATGGGAGGATGGGAGGAACGGTAACTGGAAACTGGTTCCTTTCCAAAAAGAAACGAACCCAACCCTGGTGGGAGGGAGACGGATGGCCAATCGGACTAATGCGGGGAGCAGCGAACAGACCAAGGTGATTAGAGGCGGCGGCGGCGGCGACCAACGTCCGATGGCGATGGACGGGGGCAGTCGGCGCCAGATGCCAATCAAATGAAATTATTGGAGTCTGGATGTACAGCGCGAATGGATAGGCGACAGTTTTGCTCCTCGGACCCCACACACCAACACACACAGAGAGTACACATTTCGTGAATTATATTATAGAAATACATCACGCATCCGGCTATCCGAAAACAACCAGGCCAGATAAAATATTCGCGCTCATAAATTTAAATTAATCGTCCGCGAAGATAATTGATGCGCGCATTATAAATGTGCGCGTTAAATGCACATGAATACCAGTCATGCCAACTTCGCCCGCATATTAATGGGGAGCGCTGCTATGCCCAATGGGATCATCGCAGAATGATATAACTTTGGTGGTGATGATGGTGTGCAGACAGGTAGAATGAAATCGTACATCTGTTGTGGTTAATTTGATTAAAGCTAAAAATACCGCGAAAAACTGAAAGCCTTTGCATTTCATGTAACTAATTCATGTAACTAATTGCGAGATTGTGAATACGATCAACATCTCCGTATTCGCACAGAACTTCTATGCGTAACTATTCTGAATAAAATTAAAAAAATACAACATTTACCACTTTGGTAAATATTGTATTTAAAGATATTGTACTCATAATTTATATGTTTAAAGTAACAGTAAAATAGGTGATCAAATGCATAGGTTTACGGTTTCTCGCCATACCTTTTTACTTAATCAATTAACAACATCGCTTACCGCGTTAGGAGAAAATATATGTGATTTTTTTCCGATCTGTTGTGGTGGGACTGTCCCGAGTTCGATTCTCATCGCATTCTATTCTCATCGCATCTTATTCAATCCAGGGGCGCAGGAGTAAATATTAACATCGGATGGACTTCACATCGCTGAATACAATTGAAAGGCATGATTTTAACAAATATATGCAAATAGCCTTATGACCATACGTTTGAACCAGTAGTAGGGAGATGCGATATGGGAGTGAAGGAGGGGAAAGGTCAGGTAGGATTCATGTGGCCCCAGGCCACCAACCTGTCACACCCGGGGCCTCCGAATGAAGTGTATCGCTCCACGAATCCGATAAACGAGTGGGTCTGGGCCTGCGTTTGTAGTATTTGGGGTGTGAGTGAGAGTGAACGAGTGATAGGGAGACAGAAGGCGAGTCGATACAAATGAGCGATTCAATTAGCGGGGACGCCGGCACTAGATCAGTGCGCAGCCGCTCGATTGGCCAGCTGTCACGAGCCTCGCCTGACGTGTGATGGGGGCGGGGTGGCCGGGCGGTGGTGGACAGGAAATGGCCACCATTTTCCTGGTGGGCGGTGACTGGGGTGAAATGTTCGGCCCCGGCTAATGGAGAGCCAAGTAAGTGTTCGGGACCAACACTAGCACAATGTAGTAGCCGGGAGCGAAGCCGGGGGTCACGGATAGATCAAAGCGCAATTATGAATTGATTAAATTCGGAATTGTTCCCCGGCTGTTGAAACAATATAACAAACACAACAGCGCATTTGCGATTTTTGTGGAATGCATTTTTAAATATGAACTTTTGTACAATCCATCTAGCTCAGTTGATATGTCATCAGACTGTTGAGTGGGTGGTCCCTAGCAGGCTCTCTTTTATTCTGGGGTACTGTGAAAATGTGTCCTTCACATATTGCCTAAGCAACCCGAGGGATACAGAACCTCCTGTAGGGTAATTATCTACATATATCATGAATAACAAAAAACTATTACACGGGCTTACCAACATTTTTCTTTCTAAAAGCGAGAGTTTCCATTCGTGCTAACGAATTTCTCTCGACCGAAAAATCTCAGAAATCTCATTTGGAAATTGAACACGAAATCACGAGCTCAGCAGTTCGATGATCTAACCACCACGCCACACGACACCTGGTTATTACACCTAATAGGCCACTCACGCTACAATAATTGAGCACTTTCAAGTGGGCTACCTGTATTATCAATTCTAGAGCAAATAATATGGATGGCGTGGTACACCTGTCAGTCCATCCTTTCCACCTACAGATTTGCCGTACTGTGACGGGGGGAGGCCACTCTGCTCCACAATTAGAAAGCGTCAAGCCGGCTGAGTGACATTCGGAAATGCAATCAAGAGTGATTTAATCGTCGTAGTGGATTTGGCGAGACCACTCAGCCAGCAGTAGCAGCACTGGCAATACGGAAAGAGAGATAGAGAGCTGTCGACTTGCACACGGCCGTGGATCGCGTCATGCATCTAACGAGTCAACTGCGAAAAGTGTCAATTATGTAAAAAGTAAATTAAATGCAATAGGCGACAAAAACCGTCAATAGAAAAAAATGTCAACTGCGATTAGCGTCAATAATGGAAAAAATTAAATACAAAAAGTGACAAAAAACTGTCAATGGTAAAAACATCAAAAATGGGAAACGACAACCATGAAAACTATAAAAAAGTTGATAAGCGTCAAGGACCAAAACAAAATTGCATTGGAAAGTATAGCATTGCTTGCGTCTGTTTCTCGCGTATTTTTGACGTTTTTATGTGTGAAACACATTTGTTTTGTCTCACCAGCGCTATACAAAAGCCAGAGCCAATGCACATGTGATCAACACGCTTAGTTACAAAACTACAATTTCACAATAACAAATGCTAGAAGGAATAATCGATTTGGAAAATATTAAGCCAGAACTAAATTGCAATTTGTCAAATTTAAATAAATTATTTTAATTAAATCGCAATTATTGAATGTAAACACAGCAACTACAACAAATATTATCACGCAGTTAGTTACTAATGAAAATAGTCGATATGCCTTAAATAATTTTACGCATTTCAATCATGATAACAATTTTACCTTCGTAACACAGAAACTCAATTATTATGAAAAAATCACTAATTAAAATATGAATCGTAAATACGGATAGGATGAAATTTAATCAAAATCTAGTTGCAATTATCACCAATTAATTTATTGATGAAAATCGATTTAAACAAATTGCAATCGATTAAAAGACAGAAAGCATTGCAGATAATGAAACGAGCATCGATTTTCTGCCACTGAATTAAGCTCTCTCTGGGCGAGACGAATAAAATATGTGCTGCCCCTTGTTTAACTGATGTTGGCAATTCCCAATCGCACGAGACTGCTGACTACACCAGCGAACACGTTCAGGAGAGAGAAAATTGGTGAATAATAATGGGAGGCCAGAAAAAAAAAGTTTATCACTATTACAAAAGAAGTAGATTTCAGTTGGCATCTTCTGCATTAATTGCTCACTAGATGGCGTTAGATATCTGATAAAATTTAGCACCATCTGGAAACCTATGTTATCGGGGGAAAACTACTACCCAGCTGCATGGCACAAATCTCTCACATATTCGCTCTGCTCATACTCGTGTAAACATTTATCTTAAAGCTAGTTGCTTCTAGTGCTTTTAGTTCGTTGATCGCGACAGTTTACTCTGTGTCATTGTGTGTTTTGGACTTAATAGGATTTTTTGGCGCTCACCAAAAGGGCATCGATGTTGCTAGGTGCGGGGGGAGGGGATATGGACAGCATTAGTTGCAGAATGGCATCGGTCGTACAGAGGTCAAGCACACACGTACGCGCACACACACACAGACAAACGCCAGCAAAAGCCTTAATTGGTGCAGAGAGCAGCTTGCCTGGCCATTGCCAAATACGTTTCGCCAACTAAATTGCCACCACACACCACCGGTAGCCAATAACTGCATCGCTCGCGAAAAGATCGAAGACAGAAGGGAGTGACAAAAAGGAGACAACGTCACTTGTAAAAACAAAAAGGAATACTTAGGCATAGACGATTGCAGTCATGTTGCCCTCAATTCAAATTTTCTACGTTTATCGTCATTTGTGTGTAGCATCTTGACGGTGTTCGCTTTCGAAGTGACACTAATGGGAGCGAAAGCAGTTTGCGGTTAAACGTCTGTAGGCCACGCAAAGTAAGAACGAGGAAGGTGCTAAGAGAGACAAAGGAGTCACATGTTGTATTTTAATTCATAAACTTATTTATTTTGATTGCATACATTTGAAGATTAATTTGTTACTAATAGAAAAAAATTGTAACCGAAAACTGATTTTGCTCCCATAACTGAGCCCTTCGAAAGCGAAGAAAACACCCGCGAGTGACTACACATAAGTGACGCTGCACCCTTGTTGACACTCCCTTCTGCCTTTAATCTTGTTACAATCGCGGTAGACACATGGAATCCTACCAACTTTGGACGCAACAAATACGAATTAGGCGCTGAGCACACGCGCGCACCGGGTGTAATTGTTTATTTCGGTGAGTCCAAACGCGCGGCCAGATAGAACAAAGAAAAAACGGACCAAGCGCCATCCAGCAGAGTGGATGGCAAATATGAGAGACACGTTGCGACGACAAAAACAGCGTCTTGGTTGGTGGTGGTGGTAATAATATAAAACAACAGCATCCTGTCGAAATGGACACGAGTCAACGAGAGCGGAATGGTCAAGCGGGGTTGAGGGGTGGCCACGGAAAAAGGAAAATACCGAAATTAAAACGCCAGAGCCAATTTACCACTAGCAGAAATAATTATAGTAGAAATAATTATGAAGAAATTCTTGCCCATAGAGGATACATGTAGAAATATCCGCCATATTCTGGTTCAAAGCGCCTGTTGGTAAAAATAAGATCAGGAGATTGCCAACAAGTGGATACAGTAGTCGAGGATTTATAGAAAATTGCATTGTTGTTGTATTCAAAAGTGTCAGCAGTTTGAAAAAAATACAGCGCTATTCAAACCAAGAACAGCTTGAACAAAAATAGCATCGATCGAAATATTCTGTACATGATATATTTACAACATAAAAATGTTCGTTCGGATCGATGAACACAGGTGGCACACCCCTTCCCTGATCCCCTTTCCCCACATCTGCCCCCCATCCGCCCCCACCCCAGATTAATGCGAGCCAAGACACCGTAACCTCGTCTAAGTGAAAGCCCATTAGGACGACAACGTGTGCCGCACTTTTAAACGCACAATAAACAAAAACGACAAAAAAAAGACGAGATCACCACTAGAACACATGCGACCGAGAGAAGAGTCCACACAGCATAAGAATCGCGGCCACCGACATTACAAAAACTACAGAAAATGCTGGAGAGTGCCGGTCACACACAAAAAGTATATCTTGTCATGTACTTTGACGGTACATGTTCATAGTATGAAGGCAAGCCGCTATGCCATGGTGTGTACTGTGCTACTGGGCACTTTGGTGAGGGGTCGCGCGCTTAACTAGAAAAGCGAGAAAATTGCATCAACCCAATTAGACCGATTGTTATTTGTTAAAGTCTTCATGGATGGAGTTGCGAGCGTCAAACTTAATTTCGTCACATTTGTGTTGCCACCCATACGTCAGTTTGTCTAGCTCCCAGAGGTGTGCACGCGATTTCCAGTAGTTGTCACGAGGTCACCCGATGGTGGCGACACCAAACGGATTACTGACAAAATGACACAAGAGATCTAATACTATAAGACTGAAAATGGTGTCCTTCTGTCCGTGTGAAGCCAGCACGTGACCTAAACTGAATTTATACA
>JAUJYS010001228.1:0-18184 GCA_033995665.1 Melogona broelemanni | reverse complement strand
CTGGCCCTGTGGGTTGTATGTGAACTATAGTTACTACCAGATTTGGTCTTAAGACAAGCTGTGAATGCTAGCCCTGACGTGTTTACGTACATAACTTTGGGTAAGACGTTGTCACGTCTAAAAATAGGCGTCATTTCTTTATGATCTTCTCAGGTATAAAAATATGAAGGGCAATTTCGAAATAATTTGAACAAACACATAATTAAAAACCAAATGTACACCATTATATTTTTCAATTTATTAAACGCTATATAATTTGAAATTTTTGTTTTTTAATTTTGGCAAAAATTGAATTGTTCAAAACAATCGTGAGATGCTTTTCATTTGCAACATTTGCGCATACACAGAAAGATAAAGTTTAAAAAAAATGAATTGAACTAAATTACCTTAGAGTTCAATGAAGAGCACATGGCAATTTTCAGTAGGAAATAAATCCCATAACTGCAATAGTAAATAATGATGTACACCACTTCGTTAGGCATCTTAGAATTCTCAAACGTCGTGTTAAGCGCGATGAAGGTGGTAATTTCAGACATCAGACTCAGAAGCAAGTGTAAATTGAAGATATAATCAGCTAAAGCGACTAGTCTCTTCAATTTCATGTGTTGCCACAGACCAGCTGGTATTTCCTGTGACGCGGCGCTCTTAAGAACCAGTGTATCCGCACCAAATGCATTTTCAATCCCATTGCCAAAGATCTGGCGCTCACCATCGCTCCTGTCGATCGAATCATACATCTCTTTGAGTGCCACGCATGTGATCAGTAAGAAAATAGTGACAAGACTGATGAAGCCACGGCTTGTGATACCCCACAGCGTATTGACGACGATCAGTACAATAAGTTCGGTATCTGACATCACTGTTATTCCCATTTCTTTGCGTGTCAGCGAATTATAATTCATATCACTTTGATAAGCGCTTATGATCATGTTGCCTACCAGGCATACACTGATCGGAAACATAACTGCTAACCAACGCTTGACCTTCTTGGTGCACATGTTTCGACGTGTTTCTGGTGTAATTGCTTCAATGCTCTTGGCTAGACTCCAGATTAATTGATGGACTCTGTTGACATTAAGAATTGTGAACCAGTAGACGAGTATTGCCTCAGCAAACAGGACAATGGTCATGCCTTGCATGCACAGGCATCTCTTGAGATCATCTCCATTGGCTACGCTGAAACGCTGCAGGAACAAAGCGCTGTAGCAGGTGTTGACAATAGAAACCAAGGTGATGAAGCTGACCACGTAGACATTGACCAATCTGGTTTTTGATGAGTTGGGATCGAATTTCAAATGGAATCTAAAACCAAACAAGCGGAAGCAGGCTATCATGATACTGATGCCTACTTGCTTGAAAAGGTCTTGGGAACTCAAATCCGGCATCTTAAATCATTAGGAGGGAGAGTTTGAAACTTAAGCTGGTGGGCAATCGCAATTATGATATGTGATTATTTTTGGTTATTTAAAAAAATGATATAGCCATTGTCAAGAATGAGCAGAACTTCTATTGTTTATTTTTGAGGCTGTGTATTTTGTTACCTCCCCCTAACCTGCTTGCTGATATACATTATATTGCAATCAAACTGCTAAGACAAGTTGTTACTTACTGTTAATTGTTTACTTTGTAGTTGGGTCTGTTTAATTTAGAAGCACCAATGAATCATAATGGCTACCATTACGTTAAGTGCTCTACACAGTTGCACGGTAGTTGTCATATCCTTCTGATTCCATGTAAAACTCATCGAACGTCCACAATGCCGCAATGCGTGATTCATTCCTGTCACAAAATGATGTGCAGCCATAACACCATTGAGCTACACGTCAAACCCAGTCTGAACACTATTTCTTCATATCTTCAAACGTACAAAATTAATAAGATTGTAGTAAATACATTCTTCTCTGAGACTACATGATGTGCTTTACCAAGCTTAAGTGCAAATAATTAGATATTTTACTAAATATTAGCTAATTTGATGAGAATTTTTTTAGTATTTGATAAACCGAAATCCGACCGAAATTAAGCACCAAAATCAATCAGTATGACCATTCATTTGGGGCAAATGTGCCTACACAGTCGTGTTGGTGAGGAATGGCAAAGGAATGTTAAATTCCAAGGAATTAGTTATTTTCTGAGGAATGTTCGAGCGTCTTGATTCCTTTTTTAGGAATGTCCTAGATTTAGGACGTGACTGACGTCCCATTAGGTACAAATAAAAATTGAGACATGCTCGATGAACTGTGAATAATTATTTGTTTCTCTGACTAAAAAGGCTCACAACTTTTGTAATCCGCAAGGAATTTTTTTTCGAATAAAACTGCGTAAAAAAATAAATGACTGCCGCACAGAGCTCAATATTTGTTTGCTTATTTTTAAATCAAAGGAACGAGGAACATATGTGTTCCTTTAAAACAGGAATGAGGAACGCCCTCGTACCTTTCCTTTAAGGAGGAACAGGAACGAGTTTTTAAAAGGAGCGTACCCAACACTGAAACGCAGTAAAATAAAAAAAAAACAATTACCTTGGAATTTAGTGAAGAACACATGACTATTTTCAAAATGAAATAAAATCCACAGATGCAGTAATAAATAATGATACTGAAAATTGAATCCAGATCATCAGTATTTCCAAATGTCGAATTAAGCATTATAATGGTGGTGATTTCTGACATCAGACTCATGAGCAAATGCAGCTTGAAGATGTAGTCAGCCAAAGCCATCAACCTCTTCAATTTCATGTGTTGCCACAGACCAACTGTCACTTCTTGAGGCGGTGTGCTCTTTGCTGTTGGTGTATCCACCCCAAATATATTTTCAACCCCATTGCTGAAAATATTGTGCTCACTATCACTCCTGCTGATCCAATCGTACATCTCTTTGAGTGCCACACACGTGATCAGGAGGAAAATAGTAACGAGGTTGCTGAACACACGACTTGTAATGGTCCACATTTGATTCAAGACGATCAGGGTAACGAGTTCATTATCTGACAACACTGTGATTCCAGTTCGTTTTGCAGTCAGTGAATTATGACTCACACCACTCTTATAGGTGCTAAAAAACATATTGAGCATCAGGCAGGCACCGACAGGAAACATAACTGCTAACCAACGCTTGACCTTCTTGGTGCACATGTTTCGACGTGATTCCGATGTAATTCCATCAATGCTCTTGACTAGACTCCAGATTAATTGATGCACTCTGTTGGCATTAAGAATCATAAACCAGTAGACGAGTATTCCCTCGGAATACAGGACAATGGTCATTCCGTGCATGCACAGGCACATCTTGAGATCATTTCCATTGGCTATGCTAAAGCGCTGCAGAAAGAAAGCGCTATAGCAGGTGTTGGCAATAGAAATCAGGGTGATGAAACATACCACGTAGACATTGACCAATCTGTTTCTGGACGAGTTGGGATCGAATTTTAAATGAAATCGAAAACCAAACAAGCGGAAACAAGCTACAAGAAAACTGAAGCCCACTCTATTGAAGACATCTTTGCTTCTTAACCTCTTGACAAGATCTTGGTGACTAGAATCCATCATCTTAACTTATTGACTAGAAGATATTTAAACTTTAACAAGCGGACAGTCACTGTGGAATTGTGCTATGTATATTAATTTTGATTGTTCAAATTAATTACGTATTAGCCACATATTAGCAGTCACATACCGTGACATATCAGCAGAGCTCCTATTTTTGTTGTTTGTGGATGTTAATTCATAGCCGTCTCACTCCCTCATGACTGCTTGAATTATACTTGCAATTATAAGAGTTAAACAGTTGATATTTTACCCTTCTAATTGTTGGTTTTGAAGTTGGGCATGTTTGCTTTCCAGTTACACATGCATCACCATGTAGCCATTATGTTAATTGTCATTTCTTCCTGAGTCCATGCAGCAAATGAGATTCATAAATATTGGCAATAAGTACCAATGGCTCAGTGGGTATGGCAAAATCCTACGAAGCCGACGGTCCCGGGTTCGATTCCCGGCGCCGACCTTCTTTTATACGTTAGCCAGGGGTACTTGCGTCACCCCTGAATGGGAGTCCAGAGCTTAGGGGTGGATCTTGCAGCCTGGCTATTTCAGCTGCCAATCCCCTTCCCTTCCCTTCCCTGCCCCTCACATATCTCCATAGAGACACGAGGGTGCAGTAATCCTGAAGGCACTTGGCAGTACGGTGATTTAAAAAAAAAACTTCGAACACGATTGCTTTGCCTGGTTGCTCACTTACAGATTTTTCAGGGGCATAAATGCGGCTGATTCATTTTACACAAGATGTGCGCTAAAAGAGTGTTGGCAATCACTATGAGCACTATGGTCTTGCCTGGTTGCTCTCTTTTAGTTTTCCAGGGGCCAAAATGTAGCTGATTCGTTTACACGAGCAGTGCATTATGATAAGTGCTGGCAATCACTATTATCCGCTTATTCTATTTTTATCCCTGAACAGTTATATCTAAAGTTTGGCATCACAGGTTTATTCTTTATCAGCTGCACATGCCTGCATATTCCTGAAAATAAGGCAGTATTGTTTCATGTAGCCACTTTTTGATACTTATATTTTTTTAAATCAAAATCAATCTTTGAATACTGGCACAGAACATTTAGTAAACTGTAGATGAAAGCATTTGACATCTTACATGTGTATGTGTTTCTGATAATTTTCCTTATAAATAATTTCACTGCATAACTTTGTGATTGATTTAAATGCGTGATATTTATTCCAATCACAAAGTCGTGCAATGAAATTATTTCAAAGGAAAATAACCAGCAGCACATGAGGTGAGGAGGCTTCATCTACAGTGAAAATAAGGTTAAACAAAATAAATAAGTTGACATCAATTTGATATAAGATTACCTTGCCATTGAGTGACGAGCTCATTACAGCTTTAAGTGTAAAATTAATTGCGCAAGTTCCGTATATAGTTACGACGCCTGCGACTGATTCCAAATCTGATGTGATGCTGCCTGTTTTATAGTATAAAATGAAGGCAACAATTTCACTTAGGAGACTGGCGAACATGAATACTTGGAACAGATAGTCAGCCATGGCTACCTGTCTTGACAACCTCATGTGCATCATTAGACGAGAACAGATGTTTTCAATTGTGGTTTCTCTATCTGCTGAATTTAGTATTACTTCAGTTTTAACACAGTTGCTGAACAGGTTATGTTCAGGGTTGATCGAATCAAACTGCTTGGTTAGTGCGACACAGACAGTGGCCAGAAAAACGGTGTTGAACATGTTGAATGACTGGCTGGTGAAATTCCATAATTCATTCAGCACCACGTTCACTATTATTATTCCAGTCTGCTCTGTTATCAGCGAACTTAATCTTCTGTCATATTCGTAGATCGAAAAGGAGATCAAGATGAGAGTTACGATGCCAATGCAAGTCATTGTAACTGACCATCGTTTAATTTTCATGACGCACCCCTTTCGGTATTCCTCTGGTTCGATTCTGTCAATGCCACGGGCCAGGGTCCAGAGAAATTCATGCACCTTGTTAGCATTGTTAATCGTATTCCAGTAGATGATGAGTCCAACTGTGTAATTGGCCACAGTTACACAGGTTAGGCACCACATTAACATGGTTTCCATTTCAGTGGCTTCACCCAGGAAATGTAGAAATATGGCACTGTAGACTGTATTGGCGAAGGAGACCACAGTTATGAAACCGACGATGTAGAAATTGACTGGTCTTATCATTGAATTAGGATCGAATTCTGATTGGAATCGAAATCCGAATAGGCGAAATATAAACACTAGCCAACCTAATCCGACACGTTTGAATATCTGTGGGTGACAATTGTCGTCCATATTTCCTCAATCACTGCTTACCAATTCAACCTTGATCTCACTAAATTTTGATATTGGTTTGTGTGTAGTTAGAACTGTCAGCCCTCAGTTAGGAAGTTCGACCCCGATCGCAATTTGCAAAAGTATAAATCCAATTGGTGCAGAGAGATTATGGCTCGATGAAATTTGTAAATGCGACCATATGGGGCTTATCGAGCTGCTAATATTTACTTTGTTCAGTACTCGAGTTTCGTCATTTGTATACACTAGTTCGCATTACGCTGAGTGGTTCAATTTGTTTTCAATGTAAGTTTCACTGATGTGATATTATTCTCCATTTTTACACTTTAATTGTGCAAAGATATTATTTGTCTAATTCTCATCTCGTTTAGATACACATTTAAAAAATGCAATTTAAACAAATATGTTGAACAAATAAATATTAAATGAACAGTTGTAATTAATGACAGTATTGCATTAATAGTGATAAACCCATATTATTATTCAATAGTATACGCTAAACCAGTGGTGGGTAGGAACGGAATGGAAAAGTTTCATTCCTAGGAACTGGTTCCATTCTTGAGGAACTTAGTAACGCCTAGGACCCTTTTATTTCTTTAGGAACTGGAACGAGAACTGGTTCCTGTTGGATATTGGAAGAGCATATTGGTACGATTTTTTAAAAAATTCGATACATTTATTCGAATTTGAAATGAGGCAAAGAAAATTACCTTCGCATTCAGCGATGAACTCATGACCACCTTTAAGATAAAATGCGTCGTAAAATTTCCATAAAACGTGATGGCAATAATCATGGGCCCAGCATCTGTTGTGATGACGACTGATTGATGGTAGACAACCATAGTGATGATCTCTGTTAGCAGACTCGTCATCATGAAGAATCGGAACAGATGGTCAGCCATGTCCACCTGTTTGGTCAGTTTCATATGGGTGATCTGCCGAGTGCTCAAATTACAGTCAGTTTCTTTGTCCATTTTTTCCGGCAATTTTGGGGGAATTTCAACCTCGCTGCTAAATAGCCGCTTCTTAAGGCTGAACGAATCAAATTGCTCGGATAGAGCCACACACGTGACGATTAAAAAAACGGTGTTGAGCATTAGAAATGACTGGCAGGTCAAACTCCAGAGATTATTCACGACAATGAGCACCATAACGTTGGTCATTGGCATTGACGTCATTACAGTTGTCTTCGCATTTAGTCTTGTATTGTTTACATAAATTCGCAAGGAGCCGCAAACAATGAAGACAATACTGGTTAACATCATGACGATGGTCCAGCGTCTTATTTTCCAGATGCAACTTTCTCGACGTTCCTCCGATACGATATTGTCGATGCCATATGCCAAGAGCCAAATTAATTCGTGGACCTTGTTGGCATTGATAATCATGTTCCAGTAGATCATGAGACCGGCCGACAACATGAGCACCGTCATTCCGGCCAGGCACCAGGTCCCCGTTCCATTGTCGGAACTGGTATTGAGCAAGAACAGTATGGTGTAAACCGAATTGGTGAAATTGGTCAGAGTTACGAATCCAACCACGTATAAATTGACTAGTCTCTTGCGGGTTGATTTCGAATCAAATTCCAGTTGGAACCTAAATCCGAATAGCCGGAATATGGACAGTAGACAAAAGAATCCAACCCGTTTGAAAATGTGTGATCGACAGGCCATTTCTTCTACTCTTGAGCCTCCTACAACTACAAGTATGTCTACAAGTATGTCACTAGGAATGTTGGTTTTGGTCTGTGCAGCTTATTTGTCTCTTCTGTTCGCTATTGCTGTTTTTGAACAATATGAAGATGATAGCAATTCTAATCGTTATAATGTGTAGAAACTATGAAGATAAACATGTTGTGACGCACGTATTTATCGCTTGTGTGCACACAGAATTCTCATTACATTGATTAGTTTATAATTTACAACATCAGTGTGTTTCGCCAAGTGATACATGAGAAATAGGCTAACTTTTTTTTTTTTACCTTGGCACAGTATCTGTTTAAATTTAGAATGGAGAATAAAATTATATACATCTGTCTAAAAAATCTTGAAAAAATATCGTTGTTATAAGTTTTCATTCTAGACTATATTTCGTAACTGTTTCGCAAGTGATGTTAAGGGGAACGCTTGTGATCAATCGTAGCAGATTTGTGTACAACTCATAAAAATAAATGTTGCCTAAATAAAATTGTATCTTTTTTAAAACAGTATACGAGCCTGTTTCTCAAGTTTATTGCAACTGCTATTAATATATATGATTTTTTAAAAACATTTTTTATTTGTACATATATTTTTACTCTTAAGAATAGTTGTATAAATGCATAGTTGTAGCCATATTTACACGAATTGTATAGAATTTATTGTAGTAAGATTTTAATTAAAAAAAAAAAAAAAAAAAAAAAAAAAAGTAGAAAGAAAATTACCTTGTTATTGAGTGAAGAACAAATAACAGCTTTCAAAAGAAAATTTGTGGCGCAACTTCCGTAGAAGGCAACGGCCCCAACAATTGAATCCATCTCTAAAGTGTAGTTCACGGTCACATTATAAACAATCACGGATGTGATTTCAGTAAACAAGGACATAATCATGTGCAGTTTGAATAGGTAGTCGACCATCGCCACGAGCCGTGACAGCTTCATATGCTCCAGGACAAGCTTGGATAATTCATCGGGAATGTCTTTGGTTGCTTTTTGAGTGACAAAAAATGCGTCTCTTTCTTCTAACCAATTATTGAATAGACACTTCCGCTGGATCAAAGAATCAAACAGTTCTGCCAATCCAATACACACCACAAGCAGGAAAATCGTGTGCAGAATAACGAATGTCATGCAAGTAATCCACCATATTTGATTTACCGAAATGAGGATTGCAATTTCCCTCATTGATACCACGGTCGCACCGGTCTGTTCCACAGTAACGGAATTCAATACCATGTTGGCTTTGTACAGATTAAGGATGATGAAACATACTAGAAACGCACAGATAATTGTGGTTGTGGTCATCCAACGCTTCATCTTCTTTATGCAAGCAACTCTACGTACTTCCGGTTCAGTTTTATCTATCCGAGTGGCCAGCCTCCAAATAAACTCGTGAACGTTGTTGGGATTAAGAACCATGTGCCAGTAGATGATGATACCTTGCGAGTACAGGATCACAGTCAATCCAATGAGGCACCAGGACATGAGTAAATCTGTTCCAGTGGCCAAGCTCAAACGGAACAGAAACCAGGCACTGTAACCAGTGTTGACGAGAGAGCCTAAAGTCATGAGGCTGACCACAAAGAAATTGACCAGTCGTTTGCGGGACGAATTGGGATTGAATTCCAGATGGAATCTAAATCCGTACAGTCGAAATGCGCACACGATAAAATGAATTCCAACACGTTTCAAACTGTCATCTCTGTATTCGTAGGCCATCCTTTGATATTTGTTACTTCGAATAATGAAATCTATATTCTCAGAAAAGATAGTATATTTTTTCACTTGCAGAAGAGGTGATCTTATATCTAACATGCTATCATGAACTATCATAGGCTATCATAGATTATGTTATCTGCTTTCAGAAAAGTTAGTATATTGTTTCACTCGCAGAAGAGGTAATCATATTTATATAAGAGGTTAGACCAAGTTGGGATAATTTATGTGACAAGCTCAACATCGGGTGTGATATTCGTTTTTATTTAAAACATATCTAATTTTTGTGTGCTTATTTAATTAAGCATTATTGGATGCTCACACATTGAGGTATATGTACATGAATATGTATTTGAACTTCTAATTATGATAAGTGGTCAATTATTTTGGTGACAATATTGGTAGACACGTTATACATAGGTAAGTACATTAGGTATATTGACCTAGTAATTGCTTTTCAATAAACCTGAGCACGAATGCTATTAGAAGTAATTTAATGAATTAAAATGTAATCATATTTTAATTGAGCGCAACCTTTAACCACTAGGTGGCACTAATTCTGTTAACAGGTTGCAATTGTTTGCCGCTAGTGGCGCTTAGTCCGCCAAATTCCATTTTTTCATCAGGAGTGCCGAAAATGCTTAATACGCCAGAATGAACCATCTGATTTTCTGGGATGTCAATCAGAGGTCGCCAATGAATACCACACACAGAGAGGCTTTGCATTAAAATATGTTGCTGTTCCTCTGAAACACTGTGAACAATTTGAAATACCAGAGATGAAATTTTTTTGACGTTTTGATTACCTTAGAGTTGAGTGTTGCACAGATGACCATTTTGAGCAGACATTTGACTACAAAGATGGCGTAATAGGTGATCATGTAAAATATGGCCTCGGCGTCCATGTCAATTTGCACTGTCTTGTCGCACACGATCACGATGGTTATTTCCGAGGTCAGGGTCAACATCATGAGCAACTTGTGCACCTCGTTGGACATTGCCACCAACTGAGACAATTTGGCGTGTTGAAGTTGGCGTGTCGATATCTCCCGGCGAATTCTCGCCATTCTTTTTGCCTTCACTTCACTGCAATATATTTGGATGCCACAATTTTTAAGATTATCTAGACGTCTTAAACTGCACTGAAAGCATTCTTGACAGAAACTCTTGCTGCAATTATGTTTATAATTACAGTATTTTTTACCACAATTTTTTTCAAAGGTTTATTCTGATTGATTTACTTGAAAGGAACGGAAACGTTCCTTTCATAAAAACTGGTTCCTTTTTTGAGGAAATTAGATATGTCAAGGTTCTTTTTATCTGTTAAAGGTTTTTTTTACCATAACCTTCAATTTACAATTTTCTAAAGTGTGTCGACAGGGTAACAATTTTACGGCATCAAACAAAAACTAATAGAGATTTTGATCTGTGTCCGTAAATTGGCACATAGCCTTAAGATTTGTTCCCGCAAATATCCATGTGGTTTCCGTATGTCGAGAAAAAAATAAAGATTGCGTGGGAATCTTTATTTATCTTTACACACAAGGTCAAAATGCCATGGAATTAAAACAATATTTTTAATCGAAAGAATGGAAAATTTCCAGGTTTCTTTTAAAACGGAACTAGGAACGCCCCAGTTCCTTTTAATTTCTGCAGGAACTGGAACAGTGAACTGGTTCCTGTTTTCATCGAACGAATGGGAAGTGGTTCCTTTCCAAAAGGAACGAATCCAACACTAGTAATTTGCTAACAGTTTTTGCAGAATTAGAGTGTAGACAATTAAATATCTCTAAAGTATATGCCAAATTCGAAGCACCTCGATTTAATGCGTGACGTCACCGTGAATATCTGCCCCGACTCACTGGAATCAATACCGATTATATCATAGAGTTCCGCCAGTGTAGAACTGGTGATGAGAATATTGACCGTGGTGATGGTGACAAAGAAGTGGCAAGAAATGAACCACAACTCATTCAACCACAAAAATGTGGTAAACTCCATTTGGGGCATGACAGGAACGCCTGACCGCTTTATGGACGACATGTTCAAAGTATTATTAGTCATGTAGATGACATAGATGTTGGCCACTACCATTATCACACAGAACACCTTGCTCACGACCACTCTCCTCCTGGTCTTCCTGATGCAATCACGACGACTCACTTTATTCCTTAGGTGGTCCACGCGTCGTGCCACCCTCCAGAGGAACTCGTGGTACCTGCAGGGTTTGATTTGTCAGGGGGGTCGGGGGATTTTGAAGCTAAGTTATTAGAGCTAAGACACACGCGCAATTTTTAAAAAATTGCGCTATGCGTGCTCTTTTTTTGCCATTTACTTATTTTTTAATTAAACCTGCACTTTACTTCCCAATATATTTTGCTTACATATTTTTTAAAAAAAATTGCGCTGTTTGCGCTTTTCCCATATTTTTATGCGTTACATCTTACAAAAGCATATTTAAAAAAATTATCACAGCGCGTGCTCTTTCCTTATTTTGATCTTAAACATTCTCATAAAATAAGTGCTGCGGTGCCCTTTCCATGTATTATTAGAGTTAATTCATTTCCTTTTTTAAAAATATTTTTTCCTCACCACTGATTCGACCCCCCTACTTTATTTTTGGCAAATCAAACCCTGGGTACCTGTTTGGGTTGATGATGATGACCCAGTAGATGATCAGGCCCTCCAGGTATAGGAGCACTGTCATCCCGGCAAGACAGGTCGATTCCAATCGGTTGGTTTCGGACACCTTCAAATTGTGCAGGAAGATGGCACTGTAGATTGTATTGGCTAGTCCAATAGTGGTCATCAGGGTGACCATGTACGCATTGACCAGTCGCCTCCTGGATGAGTTGGGGTCATAGCTGAGGTGGAATCGCAGTCCGTACACGCGGAAACAAGTCACCACGAAACTCATTCCAACCCGATTGAAAACATTGCTGCCTGACTTCTCCATCGCCGCAATGCGATTATAAGGGCCGGTTGGGGTTTATAATTTTGTGATGTACTCGCGGCAGAATTTGTAAAAAATGTGTACAGATTGCGTGATCGGTTCGAGGGTCGTTTTTATTTTGGACACAGTGTTTACCAGGCCATCAAGCTCGCTTGCACGATAATCTGTTTGTTTGCTATGCATTGTTCGCACTTTATTCGTACGTTCATTACTGATAGCACAAACTCGTCTACATGTTTAGTATGGGGACATGTACGAAGTAAACATTGTGGACTTGTACAAGGTAAACATTTTGATAGTGATTCAAATATGGCAGGTGAAATAATATGGTGGTCGCATTACAACTATAGGTTTGTTAATTAACTAATACATTGTTTTAATTTAGAAGCCGATCACTGCATTATGAATTTTGGAAAGTAAACTTTGAATAATTGTATCTAGTATTTTTAGGTATAATTGTGTAAAATGAAAACTAGAAATGTTACCATGTCACAAGGATTGAAAGCCTGTAAACACGCATGGAAATAAACTTGAAAATTGGGATACCGCTTGCCAATGAAAAGAGCCATTTATATTATTTATTTCCTTGTTGGTTTTTTTAGTGGGGAAGTTCCCCTCACTGAGTGAATTTCATTGCAGGAGATTATGCATCATTTGTGTTGCTTAGGCAAAATATGAAAGGCACGTTTTCACCATTACATCAGAATTGAATAAATGATAAGTCTGCTCTGCACCGGGAATCGAACCTAGGACCAACCGCTCAGCAGTATGTTGTCATACCCTTTATTGTTCAATTGTAATAGTCTGTCGACTAGAATACTCTTACCTTATCATTGATTCTGGAACAGGCAATATTCTTGAGAACCATCATGAACGCGTGATAGGCATACGCAACTACCAAACCGAAGAAATAAAAGTTTGTGGCCAAATTTGATTTAAAATTTAAAATCAACGAGCCTGTCTCGTCAATTAATGTGACCAGCAGGAAGGTAGAAAATACGTTGTCGGTCATTACAATCAGGTGTCGCAGTTGTACGTGCCTAATCTGTGCTCCAGCCACCCATCCATCAATATAGCCACCCTCTCGAACGCTTTCGCTCTCTTCGAACAATATACATAGTATCTTGCACATGATCAGCAAAAATATTGACATAAACATCACGGCGGAAATATGCACCAAGAACCAGAACACCGCACCAACAATGTAAACGAGTGCCATGAGCACAGGGACATAATTGGTGGAATTGATGTTCCTCGGATTCTCCAGGGTGGCCAAGAAAGGTACAATGGTCGTAATGGCTGCCACAGACATAAGGCAGGTGGCCACAGTGAAGCCAATTTTTAGTACTCTTACAGAATGGTTGATTCTGTCAATGCACCGACGGCCTTCCACATGATTTGATGATGTGGACATCAGGTCATTGACAAACAGAGCCACGTGGTACAGGAGGTCCCGGTATCTGGTGATGTGAAGGAATGTGTGCCCATATATGATTATAACGCCGCTCGATTGGAATGATATCATGACTCCGACACACAAAAAAGACACTATGTCTTGTGACTTGAAGGCCTCGACCATTGGGTAACAGCATATGATTGAAGTACTGGTCAGGAGTAAGATATAAAAGATGCAGATCCACATGGTCCTAATGGGGATCGGTTTGCCCTTGCTGTCAATCGCATCCTCGGTGGCTTCTATATTGAATCCGAAATAACGGAACATTTGTACGAGACCAGTCAAGCCGGTTCTGTTGAATAATATAGATGGGGTCAAGTGGCCATACACTTGTTGGTTTTCATGCCACACTGCTTGTCCTTCAATTTGTACGATGGTGTGCTCAGAATTTAATTTTCCCATTTATGTTTGTAAATAGCTTGCTGGCAAAAGTGACTATGTGATTCAAAAAGGGAACTCCTGTGACACTTTCGAATTGGAAATGAAATGCTTTATTTCCTTTTAATATAGCAACAAATTATGTTAACGTGCTGCAATTAAATGTGGGCTGCAGCCCATAAGAGTGGTTACACGAAACTGTACTGAGTGAAAAGAGAAATGATGACAGGGTTCGCCTATTGCTTATTTTCAATCATAAAATGGACAACCAGACTAATATTTGTTTGGAAAATTGAAATGTTTGAGCCAACAGGATAACAACTGAGTGTACTAGCTTAATTGCGTGTTGATATAAGGATAATTTGAAATGCGTCATAAACCCTGAAATTTCTTATCATTTTCAAATATTTGAAGTTCCAAATATTAATTCACCAGTCCATGATTTAATCACCATCTTTGCATTTTCTGTGACATTTTTCCTGTTTGATTTAATCAGACACTTGTTGAAAGGAACATGACTTCATGTTTAAAAATAACTAATGTATTTCGTTTGGTTGTTTAAAGGAACTAAGGTCTCTTTAAAAAGGAATTGACATACAACAGCGTTATAATGACAACAATGTTATTCTTAATTGGAGTGAGCAGCTGACATTATTTTTCTTTTCAAAGTCTCAGTTTATTTGATATTAATATTTATTATTCATCAGGTTTCCTGTGCTTCAACATACATGTACATAGTTTTTTTTTATTGGAAATCACTTCTGATGTGTAACTAGATTTACAATAAGTCACCAATTTATTTCAATTGTTGGCATCCAATTTGGATAGAGGCAATTTGTGCGGCCTCCGTGGTTCAATGGCTATGTTCATAGAATGCTAAGCGGGTGGTCCCGGGTTCGATTCCCGGCGCAGGCTTTCGTTTATTCGATTCTGTGATACTGGAATGTGCCCCTCATATATCGCCGCAGCGACGCATGGGGTACAATAACCTCCTGTAGTGTTATTCACTACAGTGATCCGGAACAAAAAAAAAAAAAAGTCCACATCAGAGGAGTCCAGGACCAGTGGATGCCTGGCTATACGAGCTGCCATTCCTCTTCCCTTCCCTGCCCCTTACATATCGCCATAGGGACACGAGTGGTATAAATGCTGTAGTGATTTAAAAAAAAACAGCACCTTACCTTATTCAACAACATCTTATAGCAATTATATTGGACTCTTTTTGATAATTCAGCGGACACCATTGTGAATGTTGGTTCTGCTGCAGCGGATTACTGTGAAAGTCGATCCATCTATAGCTATTGCCTCAGATATATCCTCCACGTGAAACAAGAGCAAGAATATTAGAGTAAGAAAAACACAAATATGTGTTCGTTAGTTGAATAGGGTTTGGAAGAAAGTGTGAGTTGAATCCCTAGTATCTCACCCTTCCCTTTCCCTCCCCCACCACATCACCCACTCTACTATTAAATTACCAAACGATTTTCAAATAATGGGGGTCTAATAGGGGGGTCAGTAAACTTGAAGGCGAGCTCGGCGACGAAAAGCGATCTGCGCGAGCGAAACTAAATTCCGTTTCGACCGATTAGTGAAAACCAGTGCCACCACACAGATACTGGAAGTAATTCCCAGCTGAAAAATTCTAATAAAAATCCAGGGGTAACAAAACCAAATCAAATTAGCTTTTATTTAAATTTAACTAAACCTCCGCAGGGGCATTAAAACTTCTGCATATAATGTGGCATAATAAGATAAATTTAATATTTTATAACATTAAATTTAAACACGAGTTGTTCGCAAATATACCAAGAATAATCACAACAGTCACAATAGTAATGTAAAACAAATAACAATTAAATATATTTAATAGCAAGCGCAACGAACGAAGCCATGTTGTGGCTTTGTGGATTGTGGATGAAGACGACTGAGTTGGCGAGACTCCAAGCACAAAGCACAAAAAATAGAACAGACCCTTGCAATTAAAACCAAGACCTTTGCAATTATTTAATAAGACCCTTGAAAAGAAATGCAAATTACATTTTGCATTTTTTTTTGCTTTGTGCTTGGAGCACCAACTTGGTCGTCTTCACCCCAACTGTCGTCAACTACTGTCTCACCGCCGTCCTCAGATTCGTTCGTTGTTCTTAACATTAAATTATTATTTACTTTACATTACTGTTGCCTAACGAATAACATAAAAGCGCACAATCACCAATACATAGATTTAAACATAAGATATAAACTCAGCATGCCGCGCAAAAATTAAAGCTTAGGTTAATTGCTATCGTATATGCCACTGGTCAACGACGACGCTCCGCCATCCCCCCCTCTCCCACCAAATCATACACGTATAGATTTAAAATGAATAGAAGCCCGCGCCGAGAGTCGATCGTTGCCATCACCGTTCATATCCCCATCTATGATATTCACTGGGATATCATCTTGCGTACGTGGTATTCCACTTTTTCTTTTTTTTATTTAGTTGCGTCGGACATTGAATGGTAATGAGGTTCCCCAGCTTCGAGATAAGATGAATTATGAAATATCAGACAAATTCGTGCGTTAATTCACGGTAACGGTAAAACCACTGGTTTGACCATTGGTCACGTTCTAACCTAACTAGACGGCTTGAATACTGCCTCTTTAAATGCCGTTTGACCGATCACTAAATACACGGTCACTAGCCCTTTAAGTGGATTTCTAGAAGTGAGTTCGATCACGTGAAATCTCAGAGCGCGGGAACTGGTTTGCACTATACCGTGGAATGAAGTACGATTTTTGGCATACCTCATTCATAGCGGGCTGGTTACACTCGAAGGAGTACGGCTAAGTGGTTGACGATGCCGTGATAGCGTCGTGACCGCATCGGCTGAATGAAATTCGCGAAATCACAGATGATACGAGCATATTAAATTCCAGGTTAAATTATTAATCCTAGCCCATAAAATGCTCTTGAAACCACCGCTAACGGCATAAGCCACAACGTGGGAAACTGTTAATCTTTAACAAGTTTAAATCAGCGACATATCTATTTTATATAATATGTTTAATATCAGCGACAAAGTTTGCGGTCGGCGTAGTGCAATGGTACAGCACCCGCCAAATGTGCGTCGATCCCAGGTTCGATTGCCAGCTCGGGCTTTCGCTATTTGATCCCGAGGTTTAATCCCTAGGTTAAAATTCAAAACCCATGATTTTATTTTGAAAATTTACGATCAATGTTCATCATTACTGAAGTGAATACCACAACAGGAGATTTCTACCCCTTTAATCTTTTGAGCGTTTATGGAAGAGGGGGGCACATTTTCTACTGGTGAGAAAATCTCCTGTTGTGATATTCACTTCAGTAATGATGAACATTGATTGTAAATTTTCAAAATAAAATAGGTGTTTTGTATTTTCGTTTGGCATTCAACGGATTTTAGTCAAGCATCAAGGCCAAAAAAAGAAAATATTGTGGAAGGGAACTTCCACAATGTTTTCTTTTTGGGCTAGACATATTTTGAAAATTTACATTTTTTTCAATTTTTTAGCTGTTATAAACAGGAAATTGGATTTCAGCTACATGGCCAATAAAATATTGAAACGGAAATGGTGACCCTCTAAACCGGAAATCAAAAATAAATAAAACATTCCACTATCTTGCTCCTCTACCATTCCCTCCATTATCCCCCCCCCAACTCACTCCACTATCCCCCCCAGCTCACTCCACCCCCCCAACCACCCCCAACAAACCCTAACGAGTGTTTGGGTTTGTCTACCATTTTGTTTTGGGTTTCACTACCATTCCAATACACCTGATCTGAAAGATACGGTTTTTCGACTGAAAACAATTTTGAGAAGCAGGACACGCCTTGCGTCACCCCTGAGCTCCAATTAGGGAGTCCAGAGCTTAGGGGTGGGCATACCGACCAATGTTGCAATGCAAAAATGTTGCGAAAGCAAAAATCTCGCGACGACACCATCGTGCGCTACCTTCTACTCGACTAGCAACGCGCTTGACTACCTCTTTATAGTAGGTATCCCTCTCGCTCACGGTACGTACGTAAAACAGGTGTTTCCAAACTTTTTTTTTACTCTGCGCGTTTCATAAGTAACGCTCCATAACAAAGTAATGTAAATCTAAATCTTTTTTTTACGATCGCACATTATTATATTA
>JAUJYS010001227.1:0-18184 GCA_033995665.1 Melogona broelemanni | reverse complement strand
TTTTTTTTGGCGGAACTGAAACAGAAGTTCCTTTTTTTTTGGGCGGAACTGTAACAGAGGTACCTTGTTTTGAGGCTGTAACAAAGGTTCCTTTTTTTTTTTTGGTGGAACTGAAACAGAAGTTCCTTTTTTTTGGGCGGAACTGTAACGGAGGTACCTTGTTTTGAGGCTGTAACAAAGGTTCCTTTTTTTTTTGGCGGAACTGAAACAGAAGTTCCTTTTTTTTTGGGCGGAACTGTAACAGAGGTACCTTGTTTTGAGGCTATAAAACTGGTTCCTTTTTTTTTGGCGGAACTGAAACAGAAGTTCCTTTTTTTTGGGCGGAACTGTAACAGAGGTACCTTGTTTTGAGGCTGTAACACTGGTTCCTTTTTTTTTGGCAGAACTGAAACAGAAGTTCCTTTTTTTGGGGTGGAACTGTAACAGAGGTACCTTGTTTTGAGGCTGTAACAAAGGTTCCTTTTTTTTGGTGGAACTGAAACAAAGGTACCTTGTTTTGTACTCTGGCTGAATGATGGATATGGGGCTTAGTGAATGCAGACTTCCACCAGTTTGCCCTCTCCTCCACTCTCTCGCTCTTTCCTATTACACAAGTGTGTCCTTGTGGGGCCCATGTACACAGACAGGTAAAGCATTAATTTTTGTAACCCAAACTTAGCCAAGGCTAATCCTTATAAAAGGAAGTTTGCAAAATTGCATTAGCACACGGGCTCAATTCTTGACTGAGACCACCGAAATTTTCTCGGGTGAGAGAAATTTAGGTGCATGCTTATTATTAAATTATTAAATTATGGACCTGCACGAGTTCAGGTACACGTTAAAGATTCATATCTAGTCTAGGGCAAAATTTACAGGTCTCCCCTTCCCGGGGAGCTTTGCGACGAATACATTGACAAGCCTCAACATTTATTTCTATTTCTATTATTTAAAACAGGGTTATACCTTGGGCCACAACAGGAGAGCCAATCTACTGCGATCAGCATCACCTTTAAGGGAATGCTGAAACTACTGCAAAGCTATCTGATAATGAACCTGTATATCTTTTGAAACGCTTCACCGATAGGCAGCAGACTTATTATTATTTAAAATAAATAATAATTAAGTTTCACTGATTATAATTTCTTGTGTTATTTCTTTCCGTTGCCTTTTATTAATTGGTGAAGATTGGTGAATATGTGCCATATTGCCTAAGCACCACAAAGAACAGTATTTCCTGCAATGATTTTCACTCAGGTGAGGAGAATTTCCCCACTAAAAATACTAATTCGATATTAAAAATGTCAAATAGTTAATAAATTAAAAAAACGCCGCCAGAACCTTTACAATAATCCTCGTCGCCCATAAGCCCCATCACTCAATATCTAATTATGCCGTATTATCTCCATATTCAATTTGTACGATGAGCGCATAAACGCGAAATACTTTTGGGAAGTCTCTTAACCTTGTCCATTTCAAAATTGACTCCAATATTATGCACACCAGATACAAGCATTTACGGGATAATCTGTAGAACCCCCCCCCCCGTCCTCCAGACCCCTAATCCAGACACGCGGCAGTAGCAACGCAGACACATCCATAACAGCGTGCATCACTGTCAAGGTGCAATTAATCACCATTGTGAGCATCATGCATCGTACCGGCCGCACACATTAACCCAAGAGGGCGCTTCTATATTATTAGGTAAAGCGCCCTACCAGACATGATGCAACAAAATATTGAGCAAACGCGATAATCCCAGCCCAATACATTAACAGGTATATGTATTACGGTATTTTTATCACTATCAAATCCAATGACGCGTAAATTTTTTAACAGGTGGCGCATCACGCTACGGCTACTCGAGCCAGAAAAAAATCGGCCCGATTTCAGATAATTCAGTTATAACATTAATCAAATGGGGTTAAGAAGATAGCTGGCGAAAAAATGAACCACCATATGAACGTGCCATCAAGGTATTTCTACTACGCCACGAACAGAGAACATCAATCATAATGATAACTACAGAAACATTTGATAAGAGAAAGAGAAACAATTCTGTGAAACAAACTGTCACAGCAGACAACTAATGGAAAAAGTTTAAAACTGCAACTTTATCCCCTAAATTCATAGAGGTGATCCATCGAACCGATAATTAATCAAACGAAAATATTAACAATAGATTAATATTTCATTATTATTGTACACCAACAGTATATTGACCAATCAAGGTACCCGTTAGCTACATATGCGCAGCGCATCTCATTCAATGTCAATTCAACTCATCGAGGCTGGAATGAAACAGGGGGGGAGGGGAGAGGGCAAAGAAATCGATCACGTAATATAACGTCAGCGCCACCCTGGAATCGGTAGCGCCACGAGCAACGCTCTCCGGCCCCGACTCTATGCGGCAGCAAAAAGCGGGTAGACATTAGGTTTGTCAGCGGCGATTCAGACTCCCATGTCTTGCGGGAGACTACAGAAGCGCCGCCGAAACGTAAGATTGGCGTCTTGACAAGACTAGAAAATAGCTTCCCAAGACCCAAGCTAAGCCAGGAAAAGTTCCACGCTTTGTTTTAAAATTGGTCGTCAAACTACGTAATTTTATGTTTAAAATTAAGAGTTCGCCTAAAAAACCAAACTTTGGGACAATGGGAAATAAAAATTACTCATTGTCCAAAAGTTTGGTAAGCATATTCCGGTAAAACAATAATTTTTACCTGTACTTCACACATCATACCATAGAATAATACATAAATAATACGGCAAAATCGTACACCCAGATAAAATTAAGTTTAAAAAAATAATTTTTTTGTCTATTATTGTCCTTTTTTGTTGCACTATTCTAATCGGGATTTAAAAAAATATATATTTCACAGGATCAAAATATTCTTGTTTCTATTTGTTTTCTATTTTAAATAACACCGAACACCGAAATTTACTGTTCGCCCTATTCGCGATATCATTATTTGTTATTTAAATTTTGCATATAAAATTCAAAATGTGTGTCCATTTTGCATAAAAACTGAATTTTTTTTTTTACTATTCTAGTAAGACACTTATTAGAAAACTAACCCGAATGAAACAATACCAACGTTTTCTATTCACCGCCAAGATAAACCTAACACCGATTTTTTTTAGGTGTACAAATCTAAGCCAACGACGTGAAAGTGAACTGTCCTTTCGAGGATGCTCGAAATCATTGCGAACGTATCTGAGGTCTCTGGAGGATATGTTGTATAACCCATTTATCTAGCGGATCGAAAAGCAAACAGACAAAGCGTTAAACATAATTACTATTTTTTTTTCATAGTTATTCTGAAATGCCTTTTTAAATAGCAGTACTACCCATATGTGCACACTTGAATTACACATCTGCGACCGAGACACAAAACAATTAAGTTTCCTCAAACGAGACGATGCATGATACGCACGTACACATGAATGCTAATTAAATTAAAATTAAGCTTTCGTACATGCTCGGATTTAGCGGACAAAAACGATTTGGAAAACAATCTGAGCAACAATGATACACTGATTCTAGGAGACAAATTCACACAGACCTTCGGACCAACGGGATATTCAATAAAATACATGAAAACGATTTCGAAATGATTCATGAGCTTACAGACATGCTAAACCGTCATTGCATAACAGTCACTGCATGAACGGTAATAATCTCCGTCAGTCCGAAAAAAAGGCGCAAAGGCGCTGCTTATACAGGTTCGCATTCAGGAAACAACCTATGTCACAACGTGTACGACTCAAAATCTACGCAAAACCCAGATAAGCAAGACATCAAATTAGCATTATCATGACATCTTTTAGTGTCTTGCCAAAAAAAAACTTATTTCTGAAAACTCCCTATACGTGAGCCGGAGCCAGAAAGCGAACCAGGGACCGCCGCACCACAGTCCTGAATCTACACCAGGGGCTATGATGACCGTAGCACATTCCATTGTTGTTGTTATGATCCGTCGAGTCGTTTCCGAATCCTGATGACGCCATGAACAAGTGCTCTCCAACTGGGCCGATACGATGATTTGCTTTTCAGCTTCCGGAGTGACATCTTGGTTTCCCTCTTTATACAGTCCAGCCATCTTGTGCGTGGTCGTCCCACTCCTCTCGCTCCGCTTATCTTCCCAAGCATAAGCGCCTTTTCTAGAGAGTTGGTCGCCCGCATGACATGCCCAAAGTCTACGCGTGTATGCTACGTTAAATTTCATATGTGACATTTTTTAGTTATTCTTGTATGAAACCTACCAGTTGTCGATTTTTTATTCGGGTCTCGGGAGTCGTTGGCGACGTAAATATGCGCCAAATATTGCGCATTACCGTTGTGTTTATTTTGGCGGATACCTGCTGAGCCAGAGTTCGCCTAGGTGTGACGTTGACACAGGAGGTGTCGGGGGTGGCGTGAGTTGATTGTCGTCGCCTTCCCCCGTGCCGCTTGCTGTGGAGGTGTTTGTAGTATTGGCGTACGTCTAATCGATATGCGCGCGGGCGCGCGGTGAGCAATTGTTGAACATCCCGCGGCGTGCTCCAATATTTGCATATGGTAAACCTTTCTCGTATTGTTTGGCGGCTCCTTCCATCGGTAATATATAGGGGGTGGCTTGCATGTGTGTGGTACGTTTGTCAGCTTCAAACAAGCACGCTCCGTGGGCGTTGGAATAAGACGGACGTCTTCTAAGAGACCGACTTGGTCATATTGACATTTACGACTTGGTCATTTGCGTACATGTATTTTTTGTATTTTGCGTTCATGTATGAAAGTCTAGGATTTTCTGGGTAGTTTTTTCGTGAAATTCAGATATTTTTTTGTGATTTTTAGGATTTTTGTTTTGGTATTTTATAAATATTTTTAAAGTTATGACTACGCTCAGAAATTGGTTATCGTATCAATTAATATGCAATTTTAAGAAATCATTTATTGAATGGGTAGTGTAATGTCTGCAATCACCAAAATATATCATATTGAATACAAAAATTTTTTTGTCGGTATCAAAAGTGAATTTCGTTAAATATGTCGCTTACAGCGTCGTTGAAACCGAGAGGGCTTAATCTCGGTACCGAAGTAATTTATTGTTAGGAAGGTTATGAGATGGAAAAAAATGGGACAGTAACTACTGTATATCGAAAGATTTAGAAATAGATTCTATGAAAGACGATTTTTTGGTAAAGGCTATTTCAGCGAGGATGGCGGCTGCAGTGATATTGCCTGCTGACACAAATCGATCACATTCTATAGGATAGACAACGCCATCGGAATCCGTAAGAAATGATCCACATAAAGTAATTGCCGCGATGCGGAACAATCACTTCTGAATAAAATTCCTAGTTAATCCAGTTGGAGCTATGATAACCGTTTCACTTTGCCGCCTCCTGATTTTACTTATTGGCATTCGAAGTGGTAAAGGCACCTTGTTTAATCCATTTTGAATTTGGATAATGCCATGTGTGTAGCGTCGTGACTCATCTCAGACGCCGTAGCAAATGTTCCAGTGAACTATCCTGCGCACTCCACGTGCATTACCGTCGCCAATCAATTTCTGGTGTGTCGTTCATGTCGACCGAATTCCACTTGTGTGCACAATTTGCAGTTGCAAATCGAATAACTCTGTGGGTGGGAAATCCTTAACTTTAGTTATCAGATTTCTTTTTTTTTTGGCGATGCATTCGATTGATAATGTATTCGCCGTGTCGGCGGCGTAAATAATCTGAATCGTGTATATGTCAAGCTCGGAAATAGCGTGTGGAATAAGGCTATATAAGTGGTGTTTTTTATATGGGTCATATACGCGTAATGTATATACAAAATAATTGATTCCAGCCAATTTTTTTGTGTCACGTTCCAAATGCGTAAAAAACGGTTGTCTTTTTCAGAAAGCATTTGTACCGGTAATTTAAATCGATTGTCTATTTCTTTCGCATTTTTGTTTCTAATTTATTTCCTTTGGATTGAAAAATAAGCGGTACACCTAAGATCAAATAAAATAGTTATGATGTAATGTACATTAAACCATTTTTGATTTTTTTTAAATAATTGTCTTTGATTTTTTTTTTAAATAAAAGTATGCAAAGTTAGTTCCAAATTTTAGGTTAAACAAACTGTAACCTCATCCCTTGCTTGGCCCTTTTCACCTAGTAGCTTGGCCACCACCAAGAAATGCTATTACTCTTGGCATCTCCCAAGTTTAGCCTCAATTTAAATCCCCGTCTTCTCCCGACTTGGCTGTTGCCGAGCGGTATTTTATTCAAACTACGCTCCATTCCATTTGGAATTTAAATGAAATGAAACTGGCTCTCTTATAGAGGTTTATACTACGCCAGGCAAAGAAGCCAGCCAGGCGCACGCACATAAACGAAATACGTTTTTGTAGAGTCAGCTTATTTATTTGTTGCGTCTGGCTGCACCCGCCACGGAATCGGAAGGTCAATATGGGATGAGAAAAGCGATTTCAAACTGTGTTTATTTGCGCCTTATTCTTCAGTGTCGAAACTCTGACTGCTTGGTATCATGGTTTTAAACTTCGGTTATGATTTTAGACGTGCAGAATAGCTCATAGAGAAACATTTCTAGTTTTTATTTAAATGTCGCGGGTTGGATTACCAGCGCGGGCACTTGTTTATTCGATCCAGGGATATCGGTGAACATGTGCCTCTAAATAGTGCCTTAGCATCACGAGGGGTTTAGGTTCTCCTGTTGTGATATTCACAACAGTAATCGGAATAATAACAAATAAAAAATTAAAAATAGATGCGTTTCTCGAAGCTTAGGCATCGAAAGAGAAAGCATAGTCTGGCAATTTTTAATTAGGCTTTAATGTCGATATTGATGTTGCGTATCGATTCTATCGATTTCACATTACACTATATCGATATCGATTTCATATTTTAATTTTATTAATGGTGGTGGTGATATTTAATGCTGGCATTTTTGAGTTTAAACATTTAATAAGCATCGCGCTAGGAGAAAAATAAGCGATTTTTCTCCGCAGCCTTACAACTAGCTCAGAATACGGTGGGCAGAGATGGATGATGGAGATCACTCCGCATTCTGTAGCCCCGACGCGCTGGACCGACGTCGGATCATGATAGCCGGATCGCCCTCGAACTACTCGACCAAACCTTAAATCCGTGGTGCGGTGCCGTGACTCGCCGCTTTTTTCCGCCACACATATCCAAATACCCGAGTTAAACTCGATCCGACGTGCATGTATAAAGTCTACGGCATTACACCCAAGCGCGCGCGCGCGCTTCGAACCTCACTCTCCGCCTCAGGAAACGTTTACACGTTCCCCGCACCGCCAACCCGATATCCCCGACGCACCCCTCCTCGCCGCCATCACCATCCATCCATCCCGCTATTTCACCCGTTGAACATCCGATATTAAAAAAGATTAAGCACACTCGACTAGGTTTCAATTATCCGCAATAAAAAATCAAATCGCGGTCGATGAATAGGGAGTCCCGACCGTCGCCCGTGTTCCCTGTCCCCGTTTCACGCCGCGCCCGGTTCCCCCTTCCCTTCCTATCCTCGCCACCCACTGGGATCGCCTTCCTCATTTAAATCTGATAAACTACAATTACACCGGGGGTGGGGGGTAGGACGATTGTGTCGTGTATGTGTGTATACTGGAGTATATATGGCACGTATATACCGTAATAATTTGACTGTGAAATTTGCCATCGGGGGTTTGGAAAAGGGTGCAGACGGCGTGAGTTATATTCCTGAGACCAACTGCTAAACAGTCTTCATTTTAATTATTGGATTTAAAAAAATATCCTGTAAATGTACGTGTACGGGGAGGATAAATAGTTTTCGAATATCTTAATTTTATTTTTGTTATCTAAATTGTTGAAAAATGGCCGTTCTAGCAGCTCACGAATGGGGAGCATGTTCCGGTACAGCGCCGAAAAGAAAGACGTACAGAGTATGGCGAACTGTCGTATATAAAGTAATAATTTAAAATTTAAAAAGTAAACAAAAACAAGCATTGTTTCCCCATTCAATTAAACTAAAAAAGACGTCCACTTTATTTAAATACCCCATGTACTAATAAACAAGCAACTCACGCCGTCTATAGTGCTGTGTGCGCCCGGTATCACATTTTGTGCCACGAGCGTACCTCGACGGGTAAAGCTGTTACATGGTGTCTCATAGAGCTGTGACGTCACCATTTTTTATTACATGATATTAAATGAGAGAGCCATTGGTGTTGTTTCAGCCTTTTCATTGCAAGGCTCGGCTGCAGTATCACCCGGCTCAACCAGTGTCATCTATCATTCGTAAATGTTTATATACAGATAGATGATGATAAATGTAGATGTGCTGTGGAAAACAAAAATTTTCAAGTGCTCATGGCTTTAGAGTGAGTCTCAGGATGATTGCAAGAGTAAGGGGTTAGATTTTTTTGCGACAGAACGAGTGGGATGGAAGGGATCTCGGCGTAAAAAAGTAGGGGAAATAAAGGGATGGATGGGGTTAGTACACACTCTGATAAAAGGGTGGCTGCATGATACAGGGGATATCGAAGTGTGGGAGGGTGTTGAAGGGATGAGGTAACCTGTCCGATTTGTAGGCGAGTGAAAGAGTGAATAGACGATGTAGGAAGCGCGAACGGGATAAATAATAAAAAAAACGTATATCTGTGCGACGACACATGGTGTTGGTGGTGGCGGTGGGAGGAAAGGGGGGGGGGGAGGGTAATGCCCGCAAAAAATGAAGGGGGAATGTGTATAAGGGTGGTCGAATGATCCTCTGGTTTTTGGCAAGGGTTGTGTGTTTGGAGTGTTCCGCTGAGAGGGGTGTAGTAATAATGATGATCATCATCATCATCATCGCGATGAAGGGTGCTATCGCGTTCGGCCCGTCTATAGGTGTCGGGTGTATTAGTTTTTTTTTTTAACTGTGAACGAACCTTCCCTCACCTACCGTGACTCTTCCATTATCGTGGCCAATTTCCGCATCACTCGGTTCACACTCATAAGTCACATCGCGTTATGTTATCGCTTCATTTAGCTGTTGGGATCGGGATATGGGGAGGAATGACGAGTGTGTTATAATTGTAATTGAGCTTGTGTTGGATGTGGCATACCTATAATAAAATTTTCTACTTAAAAATTATTTTTTGAGATCTTAAATACTAAAACAGTGTCACTTAAAAAAATGCGATGAGATATTGTGGGTGTATAAAATTAGCATTTATAATTAAATTTTGCGAACGTATGCTCATATTTGTTGTTTTTTAATTTTTTTTTATTTTGATGCCCAATTTTTTTTTTTTGCATTCACCGCATAGAATATCTGAGCAGAGAATAATCACTACATCAAATTTTGTGTGGCTTTGTCTGGTGGAAGCGTCTCGTTCTTATTGATGCATTTATTAATGGGTTTGGGTAGATACTGGTACTACTATATGAAATTAGTTCTATTGAATTAAGTCAACAATACATGCGTAGACTTGGAAGCGTACGTGACCCTGTGTGAACTCTGACTTTAATTTTGTTTTGTGCTGTTACCTTTTTTCTTATGTTATTTTTTACGAAACCTTTAGTTAATATTTTGTACATGATAAGGTTGCCTTCCATTTTAATTGGCGCATTGCCTAGCAACCGAACGAGCGTCTTTTTGCTGCAATTGCCTCTGCTGTGCACTGGTATTTTTTGCATTCCTTACGCTTCACACAATCACCAGATGGCGCTGCTTTCATTTTGGTTTTTACTTTGTGACATGTTCCGATTTTGTCCGCAAGGATTGCTTCACTGTCTCGAAAGTCACCAGAGCAATCGCGACGCTTTGGGGTGTAATCAGCCAGCACTAGCCCTGGGTCTGCGCCATTGAATATTTCAAAGGTGCTCCTGAACTTTCTTTCCTCATTCTCTTTCTTTTCCTCCTTTTTTTTTATTCGGGCCTTCACTTTTCAGAACTTGCTCTCGTATCTCGAGGATCAAAAGAAACATGGAAACGGTTGATACTGAGCTCCGCTAACCGTTGTCCGCTCGGCGAACGCTTAAACGCTGTGCGGTATTTTTTTTCCCCTCGCCTTTCCTTTTCTCACTCACCTCGTCTTATTTCTAAATGGCTTAATTAACAGGCGAGGCGATCCAGAAGCGAGCCGCCATCCAACGGATCGCCGAACAATAGTTTTTTTTTCCATATGCGCAGATCGAACATACTCGATCTTGGCTATCACGTGACCAGTCATTGGAAATGAGGTGGTAGAAACTGCTCGAGATCGAGTGGGTTGCCGATGGGCAATTCTGTTTTCATTGGTCTGGTCGGACTAAAAGAATTCTGTTGCTGCGCATTTACGTTGCTGTGGTGTTCTTAGGTGTTTTAACCTTTTTTATTGTTATCGCGCTCTTTGCACTCTCAAAGAGGTTTGTCGGAGGACCCCGATTAGCATTCCAAGTGTATTTGTGGACGGTTTGATTATTCTTTTGTGGTCGACTTGGTCTTACGGTTAAGACGAAGAAAGAGATGCTGATCTTTTTTTTTTTTTTCCTCGTCTTCCATTTTGAAGTTTGCAATTGCGTCTGTGTTTCCCGAACACCTTTAATGTGCGCCCTGGGGCCCGGCCACGCGCTCTTTTGATTTGTTGCGGGGGGGGGGGGAGGGGCCTTCGGAGAAACGGTAACTCCATTGTGGTCGCTCGAGACGGACTGTGTGGTTTTATCGTGATCAAAAATACAGCCCATTATTATTACCGGCTGCACGCCGTTCCAATAAACTACTGCGATGTTCTTAGAGAGAGAAAGAGAGAAAGAGCAGAGACTGTGCTTGATGATCCCATATCCCTTAACCTACCTACCCCGGAAAAAAATTGGTGGCTCGTATCATTGGCGAAGGGATCGTTTTCAGCGAAACGAAAATGAACGGGGAGCTGCAGTCCAGATTGGAACACGGCCGTAACGGGCATTCAAAATGGGAATATCCCGTGATGAACGTTGGTGTTTGAACGGTGCTGTCCATCATTTATGGGTTGAGATTTGAGATTTACGAATAATTCCCGTGCAATAACGAATCGGTGCTTAATACACTTATTATTTTTGTAAATAGACTCTTTAAACGCCTTCAACAAGAAATATTTTAAAAGGAAATACATGGTCAGAATGTATAAATGTAAATAAAAATGTGACTTTGACCGGTAGATACGAATTGCTGTTCTATATGACTGGCCGATGTGCCGTCCAATAACTACACAATAACGTTTTAGTACAGTACAAATTGATATTAGACAATGCTGCGACTCATGGAGGGTTGAAACTCGATAGACGCCAGAAACGTGATTTTTTCTTAATATGATATTAATTAAACGCTTGAGCATTTATGGAGGGGAAAATTTTAACTGGCACTCCGGAATCGAATAAACGAGAGAGTCCGAGGCTGGAATCGAACCCGGGATCGCCGCACCCGCTGGCTGACTATCTCTACCGCCAGGGCTACGACCACCGCACATATGGAAATTCCTCTCGCTATAGTGAATTACCAATATCACTACAGGAAATTCTGTACCCCTCGTGTTGCTTAGTTGTGCTTGCATAAGGGACACGATTTCGCCAGTACCCCGGGGTCGAATACGAAGTACTCCGTAAACGAGAGCCCGTGGCGGAAATCGAACACGAGACACGGCCCACACTGCAGTCGGTTACAAAACCGACTGAGCTAGACGGTTCGTATTATTACAAATCTCCGTAACGCTCGATCATCCGAGTCACATGCGAAGGTTAAATGCCCACTATCCATTTTGCGTTTCGGGGAGCTCTATAGAGGACACGGCGGTCACGATTTTGTTGCTCGCACCCCCTCTGATCGCCGACGGCACTGATGCCATACAGCCAGCGAGCAGACTGCAAAAAAATAAATAATAACAATAACCCACGCCACCACCACCACCACCATCACCCACCTTGTTTTTTTTTGTGCCGAAACTATTTGCGAGAACATTAGCGGCATTTAAAAGGAACAACGGTCGCGAGAGGGGTTGCCGCCGTTACGTGTACGGAAAGTTCTACCATGGGGATAATAGTTTTGTTGGGTATGTCGTGTGTCTATTTCCCGCCCCTCCTCTATGGGTCGGTCTCTCGCACGCTTCTCTCTCTGGTGGTTGGGCAGGTGTGAATGGGGGCGTACGGCGACTGTGTCTGTACCTGGCTAAATAGTGGTGTGTGCATGTTGTACGGTCGGCGGCCTGGTGTACTCGTAATTAATTAAGATGGAGTGCGTGAGTGAAGGGTGCCACCCACCCCGCTACCACGATGCGGCGGTGGTGGCGGGGTTGCATCATATTGTGATGCCATTGCCTCCTGAGTCCACCGCCTTTACTATATACCGCGGATCTAGATTTCGATTTTTAGCGTAATGGTTTTTTATTTATGCCAATTTTTATTTTTATTTAGTACATTTGTTTAGCTATAATTTTATTTTATACTTAGGGGATGAGGTGAAAGCTCATACAAGTACAACGGTATAACTTATTATTCCTTCTGCCGGCGATATACTTAGTGAGTATGGGGAACTACTACGAAGCCGACGGTCCCGGGTTCGATTCCTGGCGCACGATTTCGTTTATTCGTTAGCCTGGGGTACTGGCGTCATCCCTGAGCTTCCATTAGGGAGTCCAGAGCTTAGGGGTGGATCCTGCAGTCTGGCTATTCCAGCTGCCATCCCTCTTCCCTTCCCTTCCCTGCCCCTCGCACATCTCCATAGAGACATGAGGGTGCAGTAATCCTGTAGTGAACTAGGCGCTACGGTGATTTATAAAAATATATATATATACAGAAAGGTTGAGGCTCTTTGTTCATATTTGTTAGATTTTTCATCTTGTTTCTTGATTTTTTTTTTATCCCATCCATTGATCAATCACATATTTCTCTGCCTTACATATGATCAAGGCGATGTGTTTAGTCATTTTGTTGGTAGATTTGATAAGCTACACCGGCGCAATATTATTTATTTGTCGGTGTCGCGCTAAGTGACGACGCTTTATACTCGTAATTCCAGAAATAACTATTTAAGGAGAGCCCAATCATAATGCATGTTTACATTAAAATATTGATTTAATTGAAATATCAATGCAGAATTAATATTATTAAAAAAATCGATATGATGGGATTATACAGCATTATATTTCCTGCAGTCGCTTAGGTAACGACTTATAAGATGCGTTAGTACCGGGCGACTCCTACAGAGAAGCGCAGCAGGCGGTTTCTATGTTTCGATGCCGAGCCAACTTTCGCCTTATCGGCATTGTTGTTTTTGTTTGTTGTAATCGGGCGAGGTGATGGCGGTGGTCCCGCGCCGCATGCACCCCCACCAGTGCGCGTAACACGAGCTACCGTGAACCGCATTTTTTATCTCCCGTCTTCTTTCTCCACCACCACCACCACCACCACCACCTCTTTCCGAAATGAAAAAGTCACGGTGGCGCCACCCACCCACACACAAATACACCACCTCCCCGCACCACCCTCCGCCCCCAAGTGAGCCGCGGCGAGAGGTGTTACGACGCAATGCCAAAACACGGTTTGTCTGTTTCGCGCGGTTCTCCGCGAGTTGTCTGCCAGTCGCCTCCCGCTTGATTGTTGATGACTGAATCGTTGTAATCTTCCGGGCGATCCAACTATATATAAAGATACAGGTGAGGCGGCTGTCAAAACGAGTGCCACGTAGTGGCGAACCCTGCGCGACCGAATTCCCTACCCCTTTCGGCTGCTGCCAATGTTTGTCGAATCTGATTATGTGACTACAGAACTTGAACAAGTTTTTAATATAGCATAAATGCCACTTCTTTTAATATGTAACATAGATATTTTATTTGATATACCAATATTAGTGAGCGGATTTTATACATAAATAAATACCAAAACAACCAGCTTGATTGGAAGTGCATTGATCAAGAGGTTTATTTTTATCTATCGAAACTGCTTTGTGGAGTTTAAATATTCGATCGTGTGTTATAGGTTTAGGTATAGTAGCCGGCTAATCAATCAAGTCATGACATGCAAAGCAGCGCCATCTGTTGCTGGTTCTAGTACATATATTGCTTTATATCTCGCATGCGTTTGCAGCTATTTGCTATTGTTGCTGACGCGCCATTGGTATTTCTTATGGTGCTATAATGTAAAATATCCAATTTAAAGCGTCAACGCTATAAATGTACAAACGAATACATGTATTTTAATTCCGGGTCCACACGACATAAAGAAAAACAAATAAAATGGCGTGTCTAAATACGTCGAGGTAAAAGTAAAATTACAACCGCATTAAAGCAAAATTTCGAAATATTTTCTGCATTATCTCTTATTCACGTTCCATGTTTTGTGTACGATAAATTATTTATGTCGGTATTTCGCCATATAATAAATGCAATTGAACTTTGACAAACATGTCCTATACATTTCTTACACGAATCAACAAGATCGCAGCAGCGAATAGCATGAAATAGTCATGGAAATATCTCATTCGATATGGAAACTTCTTTGTTCGATTATGTTATTTGCAATTTCGTTTGGACGACGTTCGCGAAAGCCCCACACACTGACAACATAGTAAATGTCATTTTAATTTGTGTTTGTATTGAGCGTTGCTGCGATGGAGGGGGGATTGAACGTGTTGCTTCCTTATATGGCTCACATCGATTCATTTCGTCAATAAAAGAACAGAAATCAATTAGACCGACCCTGTATATGAAACGTGCCGCGTCCACGTACAATTACACAACAGTTCCTCGTGAGACCATGAGCCCAAACATCTGCTCATAGTCGTACATCATCATTGGAAATTTTAATGACATCTTTACCTATGTAGGGATTTTTAACGTGTGCCCGACACTACAGAATCAGGTTCCACGGATTTACTTACATTCCAAAGGAAAGCGCGCAAACTGATTTCACTCGTCAAAAAATTTCGGAGGCCTTCGTTGGGATTTGAACCCTCGTCACTGGCATCGGCTTGTTCACGAGCTCAACGCTCTAACCACCGCACCAAACAGCACCTCTGGATCTTATATTGATTGAGCAATTTTTGTGAACGAAAAAAAAAAGTTATTTTTAACCAAAAACCTTTTGGTATTATCATGTTCAGTGGTGATTCTAATACTCGTAGAATTTTGTTTCTGTTGATTGCGAGCTCGGGGGTCTGGGGATGACCGCCAATCTGCTTAATAGGGGGCGCCCCCATCGGCGACGCCCCGCGGTGTGTCGTGACTCCTCGCGACCCCGCGCGGCGCGCTCGATCAACAATTGTGTCATATCATTAGTCGCTCTTTCTCCCTGTGTTCCTGCCTGATTGTGTGCTTAACAATTCGCGCTTATTTACCTATGGCTCCGTTGTGTATTTTTCTCTTTTCGGGGTTCTATCCGCGACAGGAGATTGTCGCACCTTGCGCGCAACATGTTGAGGAATATTCGTAGAAACATATTCCTGAGACTCCTACACTTTGTTAAATGTAAACTGGGCTGGCTGAGAGCGGAAAGACTTTTTTCTTACGTGTGGTTCAATGGAAGGCTGCTTGTGAATGCGCTTTAGGATTCCATTTGGAAACATGTGCAATAAAAAAATGGGCTGCGTTTAATACATTTTTATCTGCGTCGCCGAAAATTGTGTTCATTTTTATGAGTATTTTGTTTGATGTGGATTTGGGAAATGGTGAAAGTTCCGGTCAAAGAAGCTTCATTTAATTTTTAGGATAGGGAACCAATTTCAAAAACAGTTAAGCTTGTATTTCACTGCGCAACTAGTCGCCGCGACTGCACGTGCAGTGCGCAAATCGCAGCATCAGTACAGCGAACCGAGTGTCTGTTCATTGAGCCATTTTTGTTTTCGTCACTAGTCGCTGGCTCCTGGCTAGTAGAATTGAACATGTTCAATTCTACTCGCGCGACGAGCGACGAGCGATGACGTCGCGGTGAGCCACCATGTTCGCTGTACTGATGTACTGATGATTGCACATGTTTTCCCGCTGCGCGTGCAGTCGCGGCGACTAGTAGCGTAGTGAAATACAGGCTTTAAATAGCCAGCGAACACTGTCGGACTTTTCAACTTGACCGTGGTCTTAGAGGCCTTATGTGCACTTTGATCTCGGCAGTGATGCATGCGCATAGCTTGACATCAGGGAAGGAAGATGAAAGTCCCCGTTAATTGTATTTATTCCATTAAAATTTGACTTCGCATTGCCATATTACAGTAATAAATACGAACGCGCGTCATTTGTAAATAGGCTTTCTGGTTGTTTGATCAATACGGCAACATTTGTCTAAATTGTATACGGTATAAAATATGTGTAAATAGTCTCGTAAATAACATATTTATTATAATCGCCGATATTAATAGCGCATTGGGACTCTATCGGTTATGGTTTCCACCAGTTATAGTTATGGTCCCCAGGGACTTCTGGGGGCTTAAATTTCTTGGCGTTTAACCATATCCATTTTAATTAAGTATGTGTTTACTGCTGAATCATGGGATAATGTTGAGATATTACCAACACGCAATAATAATTGTTTAAGACGTAGTTATTTTATTGTAGAAGCAACAACTTTAATTGTGGTGCATATCCAATCAGTCACAAACACAAGCGGATATATTGAAGTCATATTTGAATTCTGCACATGTCAATAAAATAACTTTACTTAATTTAATTATTTATAAATTATTTCAATTGTATTTGTCAAACATAGAAACCAAATGTAAAGTCATCACGAACACGAGAACAATATGCACTTTTTTATAGAAATAAAAATAGTTCACTAATATGTATTGAATAAAAATGCACCAATTGCTAAGATATTATTAAACCTTTTTTGAAGAGCGTGTCGGTGGTATCAGGAGGATTTCTTAATTTATCATTTTTGGTATTTTCATGGATTTTCGCAAATTTGGGCGCTGTGTACGTGCTTGTGCTCTTCCCCACCTACCACACAAACACACACCGCGCCTTATTAATGTACGAGTAAATAAACGAACGTATTAATATCGTTTATTCTTGGTATATCCGTCAATTCCGTTTAATTGATTCGCGTAGAACGCGGGCATGTATGCTCACTAGCATTCACGCATGCTCACTGCCTTAACGTGGAATACAGAGTTATTAATACTAAACATTGCGCGACGCATATCGATTTAGTGGCTTCCTAAATGCGGATCCTATGTGTGCTCTCTATTTTCCTCTTTCGCTCTTTAGACGTAATAAACTACAAAGGGTACCGCATTTTTAAAAAGATTGTGTAAAATCGTTACTGTCGTATATGTGTGTACTACGAAATATTTTCGTGTGATCGTCGTGCCTAGTATATTTCTAGAATTTTCCATTATATTTAAAATCAAATTATCTTCACCCAAAGACGGCTGATGATCACTGTGGTACGTGTGAAATCGAAATCGTCAACCTGAGGTAATTATTTGTAGTACACATGAGGTTTATGAGAATCGATATGTTTATGAGAACCGAAACGAAACCGAACTTTCACGGGATTTTACTTTGCGTATGCAAAATTTCGCATAAGTAGAATCTACACTACTCTATAAATGAGCTTGTAAACGTCGTACGTCGTACGTCGTACGTCAGGATTTCCTGTGTTTCAGGGGGTAACTTACCCCTGTCCAGTGGCCATACACATAATGTGCGTTACAGAGAGGTAAAGAGAAGAACGAATCACTACTTCTTAAAATAAAGGCAGCAACGTTTACGTCTTGCATGTTGCGTTATCGCGATCGACGATCGACGCATCCTGTCTTATCGCGATAGACGCTCCCAAAATACCTCGAGTCCCCTGGGGTCCCTACCGTGATACCCTCAATTTTAACCTTCGCTCCGCCCGTGACGAATTCTGCGTTCTCTTCCTGTTTCGGGGATGAAGAGTGAATGGATGCATGCATTAGGTTTCATGGATTAAGTTCACCGCCGTAGCGCAGTGGAATAGTCTTGGACTGGGAATCGGAAGGTCGGAGGTTCAATTCCTAATAATTAATTTTTTTCATAATTTTTTTTTTCAAACCCGCGAAGACAAAAATTCGGAATGGCCGTTGCACCCGCAATTTAAATTGAAACACAATCGAAACGTTAACTCATGAAACAGTATAGGAAATACATAAAGACGATCGCAGGCATGTCCCGTGTCTCATTTATTCCCTACGAAATTACTCCAGAATTTAGAATCCGAAATTTTGCAAGTGTTTCTTATGGTTATGTCTACTGATTAT
>JAUJYS010001226.1:0-18192 GCA_033995665.1 Melogona broelemanni | reverse complement strand
CCTCTTCCCTCCCCTTCCCTGCCCCTCACATAATCTCTATAGAGATTCGAGGGTGCAGTAATCCTGTAGTGCACTAGACGCTACGGTGATTTAAAAAAAAAAAAAAAATAAAAAAATTCAAATGACAGTTTGTGCCAGCAATCTTTATTTTTTACTAATAAATTGAGAATGTCCTTGACTATCTATTGAACTCTATTGACTATTGAAAATCTAAGACTACAATATCTTCTTAAAAATATCTTCACAATATCTTCTTAGTAAAAGCTATTTGGCCCAGTTGCGAAGAAAAAAAAATAGGACCGTCCTGTCGAAATTAGTTTCGCATACCAGAAATAGTGGAAATATATTTTATTTTAAAATTCAGAACGTTTAATTTTGGCCTTACACTGTATTTCCGTGGTCGTAGACGTGACGCGAAAAAAATTAATGATTTCGCAAACTCCAACCGACTGAGTGGATGTTTCGTCTGGCTAGCACGCGATATCTATACGACCAGCTTGCACAACAGATGATTGATTCCGATCCTGGCAACGCAAACACGCAAGCGCAAACGTCACGTGTGCCCTTTCGCAACTAGACAGGGGGGCTTCCAAAAAGGAATTAACCTCCTATCTGTAAATTGTTTTTTATTAGAAAGCTAATAGAACACGCGATGAATCGAAATTCACCACATTACTTCCTTGATTAACTAATTTCAATGCTCCCATCGATTTTTTTAAACACAAGTTTATATATGAAAAGAGATTCTGATTAAAAGGAAAAATTTGATTTTAGCTGTACTTTTGGAGTGCCCCTCGAATTTACAGTAAGGATAGCCGGCAACAGGCGCAAGGTGAAACGCGAACGTAGAACGAGTTTCCATGTTCACGAAATCGAGAGAGAGGGAGAGAGATATCATGTCGAGGACACCGGAAAAAATGAATCAAGAGCACTGGAGAGATTTCGCAAAAAGTAGATATGCAAACATCAAATGCACGTTCGTCTAATGAGACCAGAAATAGTTGTTGTGTCTTTTTTTTCCCTTTCTAAATGGAACTGCTTTGTCTGTTGAATATCAAAAAGCCACATATGTCCAATATTTGAAATCGAATCCATTCTGAGCTTCCATTAGGGAGTCCAGAGCTTAGGGGTGGATCCTGCAGCCTTGCTAATCCAGCTGCCATTCCCAATCCCTTCCCTTCCCTGCCCCTCGCACATCTCCGTAGATACATGAGGGTGCACTAATCCTGTAGTGCACTAGGCACTACGGTGATTTATATAAAAAAATATTTGCATGCGAAAATGTGAACATAAAATTATTTACACAATTATTAGGAGAATGTTCGAGAAAATTCGAAATGAGGCCAGGAAGCAATTGTGATCACGATTTTATCCAATTTAATAATTTAATGCCAAAAGGCTATTCGATTCAATTTGCTAATAAGGGGAATTTGAAATGTTGAATTTCATGTTGACAGGAAATATTGCAAGGCTGCGATTGCGAACAACTTCCAATTTTACAAGAGTGATTCAGTTTTAGCTGCTGTGACAAGTCTGTCATGTACTGCTTCGAATATAGTATTATTAAAATAGCACATTGTAAGTGTCAATATCATATGCAATCCATAGTCGATTGGAACATATTGCACCGTCGAAAATGAATGCTTCTATGCAAAGGAAGTAGGACAATAACCTCACTGTGCTCGCAGCGTCATTCGGAATATCCTGATAACAAGTTCTACTCGTGGTCTAAAAAAATATATCCTCTGAATAAAAAAATTATACCTAACTATGTGTCTGTCGGTTGTGTAGTGGTGAGCGTTCTCGCCTACTATCCACTTGATCGCGTTTCGGATCCCGGCCGATACCTCCCGAATTTTTTGGGCGAGAAAAATTGGTACCTTTCAAAAAAATTGGTACCTTAGAAAGTAAAGTCGTGAGACAGTGCCTTTACGTTGTCATGTGAACTGCACGTTAAAGATCCCTACCTAGGTCAGAAGCCAAGACTAAGCCAAATTCCAAATGACCAGGTCGCCTCCGGGGGGTGGTAAGCCTCCTTAACCAACAGTGCAATCCTATATATTCCCACATATTGCCATAATGCTACGCGCGACAATTACCCCACCTAGATCTAAATCTAAATATACGTACATGTAGTTGCGAATGTGATCCAAATTGCTGGAACGTCTTCCATTCAATCTGTGCTTTTCCATAATCACTACAATTTAAAAAAAAATCAAGAAAATGCTATAAGAAAATCAAGAAAAATTGCAAAGAAAATTTCTTCGGAGTCTGTGAATATCGATTTTGACATGTTTAAAAAAAAAATGTTCTTTTATTTCCCTCCAGGTTGGACCGCCATGGATGTTGGCGCCAGCAGCAATGGCGGTGGACATCACTCAAGCGTGGACGACGCTGATCTCAACGGAGGTAAGACCACATTTCCCCAACATCGACCAATTATGAATAAATTCGATTTTTTTTACACCCTACACAATTTCCCCGCACAAGTTGGTATCCTGATTAGCTAATGAGGGCAAAAAAACCTCGGGGAAATATGGAAGGACTAACTCAAATAGGAAATTTACTTGAAACAAAGTTTAAAAAAATAGATACGAGAATAGAACGAAACAAAAAAAGTTACGTTAAACTTTACTATTTTCTAATCGCTAAATTTTCAACAGACCACTAAAAGTCACACACATTTTTATTTTCTGTGGCTATTTATTTTTTCACGGCATGTTCGATTTACTTTTCTGAAAATAAACGACAGTAAGTTAATGACGAGTCATTATGTCGGGTGTTGGATTATCCACAACTAGCATTACATCGGTGTATTGTGTGATTGCCTCGCAACACGGGGCAGCAATGCATTCGAATGGAATCTCCCAGCATCCTCTTGGCAGCTCCCAGCATTCTCTGTAGTCACAATTATGCGAAACAAAGGTTGTACTTTTTGAAAATAGACAAAAATGTTTGAAAAAAAAAGAAGATTGAAATGAAGAACCAATTGCTCGCGAAGTTCCTTCATACATGTTTTATTTCCGACACATATTTTATTTCCTATACTCGATGAGCTAGCCAGCACCGGCGAACTATTCACACGATACACCGAAGCATCTGCATGGGTGACACAACAAATGATGTTTACTATATTTTTTGAAGGAATAATTAATAACACATTATGACACTGTGCTAATTGATCCGTTACAAATTCAACTATGACTCCGCGAGGGTCAGTGCCTCTCACTGGTGGCCAATAAGGCTTTCAATCCATTTACATTACGTAACGTGATCCCGATTGCTTCATCTCCAACAACATCATCACTCTATAATCATTCGATAATCGATATGTCTTAATTGCATGGCAGGGGCGGACATGTCCGAAGCGCAGCCGCTGCGCTCGGAGAACGGCACGGCCAACGGTGGACACGACGGTCCGCCCGTGCAGATCGTGCCGGCCACCAAGTTCAAGCGCATGCCGTCCCGCTTCGAGATGGATGAGGAGACGCAGAACTGGCGACGGACTGAGTCCTCCGCCTCGCCCTCCCCTTCGCCCACCCTCTCCTCACCTTCTAGTCACTTCCGAAAGAAACTGGTGGTAAGTCGTGGGTGGCACTCGAAAGGTTGGCAAGGAAGGATTACAGAGTTTTCCCCAGTGTTGGGTAGGAACGAAACGGAAAAGTTCCGTTCCTAGGAACTTGTTCCTTTTTTGAGGAACTTAAAAACGCCTAGGTTCTTTTTAATTTTTGAGAAACTGAAATGGAATCTGGTTCCTTTTCTGTTTAAAGAATTTCTTTTGCCATAACGTTCAATTTTCTAAAAGTACAATTTTCCAAAGTGTGTCGACAGAGGAACCGACTGCGTCCACAAATCGGCATACAGCCTTTAGATCAGTTCCCGCAAATTTCCACGTGGTCCCCGTATGCGAAGATGAAAATAAAGATTACGTGGGAATCTTTATTTACCGTTACACACAACATTATAATGTCATGGAATTAAAACAATATTTTTAATAGAGGGAACGGTAAAGTTTCAGGTTCCTAGGATAACTAGGATCCAGGAACTAGGCTACGTAAATTTTTGTAGGAACGGGAACAGGAACCGGTTCATTTAAAAAATAAACATTAATTCAAAAATGTACAATAATGCTCTTGCGGGTTTAGCAATTTTCACCATGCGTATGTGCAAGCTCCTAGTCAGGGAAGCTTTGGGTTTTAGCATTTTTTTCAATGAAGACAATTTCCAGGTCTAGCCATGTATATCTTATTTGTACACTACGCTTGTAAATATAATTTGCGAACAATGCGACGAGACGATAGCTGAGAAAACAAGGACTTGAATATTTGCTCAAGGATAACGCATCGGGTCACGGGTGTCACAGTCCAAAACTAGCACACAACCTCAAACAATGGAAAGCTACTGGAGCATCTTCAATATTTATAGTCAACGTACAGCGGAATAAACGTTTGCCCTATTTAATTAAAATTCAGAGGACGCTCACATCATTAATGATTAGACAATTCCATTCAGGCGATAATACTAACTTAATATACACCCTGTACTACGTCTGTAAATTGTTCTCAATTGCAGTCTAGCCTTTAAATCATCTGTTACAGTGCCTCTCTTCTCGCCGAGTACGTGCAACCGAATTCATTAAAACTAAATGATCCGCCGGGCCTTGAATTACGTGCTCCACAACCAAATATCAGAATTACAACTAGCCCTCTGCGTGACGAACATTCGAGATAATAATTAAAAAAAAAATGCGGAAATAATTTCAGAGACAAGTTACAAAGTGACTAAGCTGAGGAATTACGCAATGAAATTAGACAGTTTAATCCAGGCCTATCCCGATTGAACATCTACGCATATTACTGGTGTTCTTCTGCGATGTAACTTAACCGTTACAAAAAACATATATTAAAAAAGTAACAACCGTTACAAAGTTACTCAAAAACGAAAGTAACGTCCCATTTTTGGACCGTTACTTCCGTATCGTACAAAACAAGCGCGTTTACATACCGTTCCTAAAAAAAATGTAACTTAACCGTTACAAAAAACATATATTAAAAATGTAACAACCGTTACAAAGTTACTCAAAAAACGAAAGTAACGTCCCATTTTTGGACCGTTACTTCCCAACACCGCTAATGGATAACAACAAAACATTTGACAATACATTTTCTATAGAGCGATTCCAGTAATTTTAACGCGTACAGTGTGCAATTTTTAGTGTCATACTCGTACTGAAAGCATTCCACAACTTGGTATTACGAATAGTCCAGACCACAGCTTAATGCGGATTCACGTACACGTTAAGCTCGTGTTTGCCCATGCGTAGCAGCGCAAATATCTCATTAAAAAACCCTCTCAAGTCTCAAAGAGTCCCAGGCCCAGCCAAGTAGTAATCTAGTTACATCTGGGCCGTACTAGCTGTTGATGCTTTGCTGGGCAGCAATTTAACTGCACAAATGCGCACGCCACCAAACTTTCGCTTGAAAAAAAGTATTATTCCCTAGAAATCGTGATGCATATATTATTCAATAAAATTATAATTATATTCGATGGAACTTTATGTTAAAACAATCCTAGTATCGGTACAAGGAAATAATATTCAAGCCCAAATGAAAAAAATGGAAATTGATATAAAAAAAAAGCAATTTAAACCAATCTGTCATTTGTAGTGTTGGGTACCTTCCTTTTATAAGGAACCGGTTCCGGTTCCAGTTCCCGTTCTTCCTACGAAAAAAAGGATCCAGTTCCCGTTCCAGTTCCTATATAAATTAAAATAAACCTAGGCGTTCTTAAGTTCCCCAAAAAAGGAATTAACTTCTAGGAATGGAACTTTTCCGTTCCGTTCCTACACTGGCCATTATATTGACTTTATCGTATCCTTAGAAAGTGAAACGCAGAAGGGATAGCCATTTGCACTTCTCACGTGAATAAAAAGCAAAAGAAAATTGAAAAATTCTGAACTGCACTTATTTTAAAATATATAATTCCTTGTGGAGGCACGTGGTGCAGTCCAACTCGAAAATCTGAAAACCGTAAATCTACGTGACCACACGCTTCAACACTTTGAATTATAAAGTACCAAGAAATGAGATCGTATATGAACTGAAGTTGTTTCCTATTTCCAATCTCGGAAATTGAAATAAGGAAACCGATGCCCAAGAACTTGAGATACGAATTAATATTCGCCATGTCAATGGACTATCGCATTATACACAGATAGGCAGTGGACATCTGCGTTGAAAAACGCTGACCCTTTCACATTTGTGCTCGGTACGAAGCAGGATTGTCAGGTTCTCTGTCTCTCTCGCTCACCAACTCACGCGTTTGCATAACAAGACAGAGAGACGTGCCTGCTAATAGGCCTAGTCCATTTAGAGATCAAGAGATTGAACCCTACACTTTCAGAGGATATCTGCCTAATATAACTCGCCAATAAAAATGGCATCTCCACTGGCAGCCACTTGTCAACAACCGAACTATGCGAAGAGCGGCAAGATTTTCGTCTCTATATCTCTCTGTGCCCACGTACATTGGGTTGCCTGTTGGTGCCATCAAGATTTGCAATTTTTCGGCGAGCATATTATGTCCCGGCACATCTTCGAGGCAGTTGAAGCTGGACCTTGGCACATGAAAGTGATAGAGAAGAGACGAAAAAAAAAATTGCCACATCGGTCACCACCGTGTCTTTTTTTTTACATTTCCATTCGCAACTAGTTCACCGTGCCCGGCATCATGCGACCTAAACAGCCCCGAGAAAATAAGTTGCGGGTAAGCCATTCCTGCAAAAAATACTAATAATAATACCAATAACAATAATATTTTCAATTTCAATGACCAATTAACCGACCAATTACTAGAGTTTGTAATACCACACGGGGCAAAATTTCTTTTGAGGAAGGAACCAACCCTTTTGCAATTAGACTTTGAACTATCCCAAGTTTGAAATAACAGTTATTTAAAAATTTAAACTTTTTAAATTATCCTAAACTGTTAGGCGAAAGTTCTGCTCATTGTGGAGTTATTAACCATCAAAGACTCCGTTAAGACATGGTAAACTAATTTAAAATGGATGTGTAAACAAATATCTGTCCCCAACCGAGATACTAGTAATAACGTATTCAAAATTGTCTTGCACGTTTAAAATATTTAGAATATCGACACATTTGGATGCACATTACAATTGGTGCGCGCTAACAAGTTCGTTTTTTACAGGCGTTCGTGGTTTTCATGTTCTTTGTCCTCGTGTTGATGATATCGCTAACCTATGTCTACCACCAACAACACTTGCTCAAGATAATGCAGGTAAATATAAATTTTAAAATCGACAAGATCCGAATTTTCAGATTATACTCGTACCTTTGTTAGTGAAAAACTAGTGATTAAAAAAATTAAGTTTCAGTTATTGCAAAAATTTCGTTGCACAAATTAAATTGTAAATTTTAATTTCTAATTTCTGTTTGCAAAAATTCGTAATATTTTTAAACTATCGTTCTGCTTTGCAAAAATGATCCGAGTGCCTATTTTTCCATTCAATATGCAATTTTCCCACTTCAGCTTTATTGAAAGTGAAGGTTTAATTTTAGGTGTCAGTTGATCCCAGGAATATCGCACGCAGAAAATATAATGTCCACAATTTTAATAATTCCCATAAGTTGCATTAGTAGAAAAACTAATTCCCGAAAAACGGTCCACCGATTACAGCTGGCCGTAGGCGAGCGCATCCGCTTCGGCGAGAACAACCGCGTCCTTCAGCTCTCCAACCCGGCCAAACACTGCGTGCTGACCGGCCACCTCGGCACCTCCCTGGCCACGGACGAACTGCCGCATAACTGTCACGTGCGCACCGAGGGCGGCTCCAACGAGACGGCGTGCCTGGAGTGGAACCACCTGGCCACCATGCGCGTCAGCCGCTTCCTAATCTCCGATTCCACCAAGTGCTACCAGGTGCGCTGGAAGGCCCAGCACGAGGGCCTATCGCTCCAGGACTGCTTCTCCCTGTCAGACGCTCACTGGTACGGCATGGGAGAACTCAAATCTCAGCTGTGGCCGATGGATTTCGTGCGTGCCAACGATACAGACTTCGTCACCGGTAACATCAGTAGCGACACCTTCGGACACATCCTCGAAGGGTACTTTTATTATTTTTTTATTATTCAAATTGTTGACGGGACCGATAGTTCAGGTGGTTGGGTGACGAATCATAAATCTGTAACGGATTCAGCCCAGAATCAGATTGTGTTCTGAGGTTTGGAATCGAATCCCGGTCTGGGTGAAAGATGATTAATCATAAAAATAACTTGATTAATTCTCAGATTGCCATGGTAACGAATTAGACGATAAACCCCAATCGCGAAAATTGTTTGAAAATTGTTGAAAAGAATTGATGAAATTTTAAAACATGAATCCCTTTATCCTAGAATATATTGATGAAGATAGCAATTCAATGCAAGCAGCCAAACCCCAAAAGAAAATAATAAGTTATAAAAAAACAACTCATTAAATACAGCCTTACAAATATAAGTAATGCTATAAGGTATAAGTAATGCTAAACCGAATTACCGAACAGAAATCAATTCAAAACAAAACGAGCGGTGCAGTATTTGTCGTGGAAAGACTCCTGCCATGATAAAGATTATGGAAATACTGATACTCATTTATTTCTCGAACCCTTAACCCACAGGTACTGGGTGTCGTCCAGAGGGGTGGCCATCATGGCCGACGTGACGTCACCACTCCGCGTCAGCATCGACAAGGACGTCGGCCAACTGTGCCTCCTATCCCGTCCCTCACCCCAAACACCGTTACCGTCCCTCCAGTACACCCTGTGCTCAGCCTGGGACATCTTGGAGGTGCACCAACAGATCGCCAGTCTCATCCGTCCCAAACCGTCCGTACCGCCAAATTGGGAGATGGCTGTGGAGACGGTGGTCTGGTCCACTCATCAGCGATACGGTGACCGCATCAACGATTCGGTTCTCCTCAACTTCACCGAGGAGGTCATCGCCTTCGAGCCGAACGTCGCGCGGACCCGCACCCTCCTGCTGGACAGCCACTGGCAGGACGTGGACGGCGACTTCAAATTCCACGCCAGTCGGTTCCCCTCGCCCAAGGAGGTCATGTCGGCTGTGAATCATCGCGGGTTCCGGATCGTGTTGAAGGTGCATCCGTACGTGAGCACGGCCTCGCAAAGCTATTACAAGTACCTGGATAAGTCGTTTTGGGTACGGGATATCTCCGGGCAGGTACCGACATTGGTGCGGTGGGGCGATCTGCCTAGTGCCGTGCTGGTGGACTTTACCAACGAGGCGGCCGCAAAGTGGTTTTCGAGCACGTTAGAGAAACTGCGGAGGGATTACCACGTGCACAGCTTCCAGTTTCACGGCGGTCAGGTGAGTTGATGAGAGAGTGGTTGTTCTTGTTGTCAATCTCATATCAGAAGTTGTTGGTCTTGCTGGGTGGTGGATCATGGTCGGGGGAGCTTACAGTGCTGGATGAAATTGGTACAGGGTTCAGTTATTTCTCAACTTCGTGCTACTATAAGCAGCAACAAAATAAAAACTACACAGCCGATAGAACACGGAAATAAGAAATAATTGCAAAAATAAACTAGAGAGGAGAAAACACACCGCTAAAATGAAGTGCTGAAATTAAATAAACCCATCCGTTATCATGTAATTAAATAAGACAATCACGATTGTAATAAATGAGAAATTATATTTTTCCGTATGATGAATGAATTAGAATTTTCCAAATTCACAATATACATTTGTATTGCTACCATATTTAAAAATGCCGAGCAATACCAGCTTCCGTTTAAATAAAATGAAATTTGACAATTAAAAATAAACAAAACAAGGTCCGCTTAAAGAAAATAAAACAAAAATCTAAAGATTAAAAAAGATCAAGATTTCTAAATGAACAACAACCAAGAATGCGCATGAATTTGCAGATCCGTAGATTTAAAAATCAAGTAGCAGCATTTTTAAACTCATGAATAATTTTCCACTCATTCCTACTGTTATTAAAAAAAAAACTAACCACGTTGGAAAGCACCAACAAAATTGTACCAATTTATCCTAGCACTGCAACCACCAACCCCGGACAGATCACTGCCTCACCCATCAGTATAACTCATCACTCATGCCCGTCCATTCTCTCACTCTTCTCCACAGGCCACCTCACTGCCGCTCCACGCCACCTACCACCGTCGCATCGCCTCCCGCAACGCCTACGCCAACCTCTACAACCGCGCTGCCACCCACACCCACCTCGCCTTCAGCGTCGGCGTGGCCGCCCAATCCCAACCCCTACCCTCCTTCGTCGAATGCTCGCCCCGCAAGCCCACCTGGGGCCTGCCCAACGGCCTCCGCTCCCTCATCCCCACCGTCCTCTCTGCCGGCCTGGTCGGCTACCCCTTCGTCCTCACCGGCCCCATCGGCGGCGATGCACGGCCCGACAAGGAGCTCTTCGTCCGCTGGATGCAGGTGGCCATTTTCTTCCCGGTCCTCCAGATGTCCATCCTACCGTCTGACTACGACGACGAGGTAGCCGGAATCGCTAGTAAATTTTTGCAGCTACGTCGCACGGTGGTGATGCCGCAACTGCGAACCGCCATCGCCGAGTCGGTGGAGTACGGTGTGCCCATAATCCGGCCGTTGTGGTGGATTGCTCCCAATGATACGGACGCCCAGGATAACGACACGGAGTTCCTGGTGGGGAATGACCTCCTGGTGGCGCCGATCCTGGAGCCGCATTCGGATCAGAGGGATATCTACCTGCCGCCGGGCGAGTGGGCGGATCGGGAGAACGGACGACATAAGGGCGGGAAGTGGATCTACGATCATCGGTCTTCGCTGTCCAAGGTGGCTTACTTCGTGCGGGTTCGGACCAATCAGAACTACTCTTGAGGTGGTTGCAAAAACAGCAGAACAAACAACCGGATGAAAGATAGTTCACGTTGTCGTTTACAACTTTGTCGGTTACGCGAGACAAAATGAGACGATTAATCCGTACCAATATGTGTTGTAGCTAACGTCCTAAATTTGGAAATTTAATTTTTAAAGATCAACATAATTTTTTAAAAGTCAACTTAATTTTTAATTAAACTATAACTGTCGCTGTCATTTATAACTGTCGAATTTGTGCATACCATTTGTGCGTCTAAATTTTCTTAAATTATTTTCCGTGGACGCGATTTTATTCCACACTAGCGCTTAAGCCTGTCCGAGGACAGGCAGCACTTTCGCAGACTTCATTCGAATAATGCAACTATCGTGACGTCACAGCGTGGCCTTTGCTTCACAGAGGCGTCACAGCTGCGCATTTAGAATTTTGTGCACACAAAATGGCGGAAATTCAATTTTCTACGAACTATTCGGGAACATTTTATCTCAGACATTTGAGGTACGAATTCGACCGGCAGTACGTAACATTATTTGTCGTCGTGTTTTAACGTCAAATACCAGACATATTGGTACGGAATAAATGTGTACACCCAATTAAGAGCCCAACGAGAGGTACGCGAGTACAAGTAGTCATCATCGCTCTATTTTTTTTTAATAGATTCGTGCTTACTGGAAGTTCATTAGAAATTGTATAAGTTATTTCGCGCTCCATTCCCAATAAGTTAGTCGCGCGCCATCTTGTTAGGGTTATTTTTAGCTTTAAGACTTTTTTTTTTGTCATCCATTCCCATCGTCACATTCCCATTCTAATAGACAATTGCTTTCACGATTACAGAGACGAAACCACTAGAGTGGGATGTGTTTGTTTCTAGGATGGCCATATTGAGCTTAATTAGTCTAGCGCGCGCCTTATGTTATACTTTTTACAACTATTGGAATTTGCTCTAATAGAATCATTATTTCAATTGAAGCAATCCCCACTTTTATAGACACGCATTATTCATCGTTATTTCCCGTCCCTAGTGCCAAACACAATTGAATGTGGCTCAAATTCTAGACAATCACTATTTTCACCCTCGATAAATATTTAACCGCTGTATGTACAGTATGTGGATCACAATTTGCGTACCATTTTCATTTAATGTAACCAAGTGTCTTAACTTCTATATCAGTGGGACCTCTCGAAAATCTAAATTATATATTTTATCGAAAAAAAGCAGATTAATTTTATATAAAATGCAGTCTTACGAAATGATGTTGCTAGAAAAGTGCCTTCCTTGATGGATTTTGATCTACAGTACTTAACTCGGCGACATCAAAAGTAATTTTAGAGGTAGCTAGGGTAATCGTATGAAGAGATTAATTGTATTTTAATTTTTATCAAAGGATTTACTTGTTTCACACGATTGCATATATTTTAATCAAGGTGGAAGACTACTAGTGAGAAAAAAATTAGACCTGGTAATGAAAATGACTTGGCATGACCTTGAACAAATTTGAACAACTCCGGTAGTTTAAATTCAGATAGGCCTGATCGGCTTAAAAAAAAAAATATAACCTGATATCACACCAAATTAGTCATAACTCCCAAAAATATTCCTCAAATTTGAAACGCAGAGTTTCAACCTGTTTCTGCAAGCCAGCTTGCAGATTGATTAGTAAATATCTAGCCTCGCAATTATACTTAGACCAAAAAATAATCCCCAGTGTACAACATGTATAAACCAAAAACTTGATTGCAATATGCAATATTTACAGCTCCACGCCAGAATGCTGAGGTATGCAGAATTTGAAAAAAAAAATCATTGATCATTTTTCAAAATACTGTAAGGAATTGTCACGTTCGATGAAACGGATTTTGTGTGTAGACGACAATCTAGTAGTTTCTAGTTTCCTGTACATTATTGTAAATATGATTTCATTATAAAAAAAAATATTTCAAACCTATATTGTGTGCGGTGTTGTAGCTTTGAAGTAACGCAGTTATTGAATTTAATTTTTTGTGCTACTGAACTGCTTACAGCGAAAAACCCCATGAAGATGATAGAATATAAATATTCAGTTATAGGAAATAAATGGCATAGTTGACCATATTTTATGATCTTACTTGACTCTATCCAGTCCATGAGGTGAAGCTTGACTCAAATATTGGATCCATATAATCTGAAACGGAAGAGTATATAATTTTTTACATATTACAAATTGCATTCAGTCATGAGGCATTACCTGGAAATATAATTGTTGCAAAATTGAGCCAGTTTAATATCACGTTAACGTTTTAGAATTTTTTGTCGGTAACACTTACTAGCAACTTAGCTTCCGTAATTTCGTTACATTCCATGCGGTGACCCACGAAGGAACGTTCGGATTATTGACGAGAAAAACTAGTAAAAAAGGCGAAAATCAGTGCATGAAAAACATCAACTTGGAAGTAAATGAAACATGCAAGTAGAAATTATATTTTACCTGATAATTGCAAACCTTATAATTTTTCTAAAACACAATTTAAACGTCAACTGTTCCAGTGTAAGAAGCTTGATTTTTGGTCAGGCATGACGAGAAAGAAAATATTTTGTATAGAGTGCGTAGCCCAGGATATGAAAAAATGGGATCAACAAGTACGCCAACGAAAGAAAGAAAAAGAGAGAAGAGTTTCGCAACAAAAAGATTACTTTCTTATTGTCTCAATAATTAGTGTCAGTAATTCTGAAGCAGGCAAGTAAATATTTACATGATGAAAAAAAGAAAAAATAATGTTCGAGATTCCCACATGGAAGCGTGAGATAAACAAATTGGACGACATTGTTGTTTTCATCTGAAATCAGGATACATGATCAAAATTTCCCAGTTGGACAATAAAAAATAAGAACTTAAGTTTCAGAAACTGAAAAACCCAGATGAATTTTGTGAGCATACATTACATCATCCTTAATTTCACGACCAGGTCCAAACTAGATTCGAACCCGGTATTAACTGATGACATAATTTACAAGTCACTTTACGCCCAGGTTATAGTCCTAAAGTTGAAATTTCCAGATTAAAATGAAGGATGAAAGATGTGGCAATAACACGGTAGTGATAAATAAAAATAATACATCTACGGACGAGTCAAATGGGATACACTAAAATAAAACTGTGTGCTCTTACAGGCCAACGATGAGTTAAAAAAAAATCATGACTAGAACGGTTGGCGAATCTCAATCCATTAAAATCTTTTTCTACACCTTAATACTGCAATCCTGCCGACACCTTGTAGGAGGTAAAAATCAATGAAGTGCATTTTTGACTGGTGTAAATTTTCGTTCCTTCAAATGAACCAGTTTCCAAACATTTTCGAACGTGATTTGATAACGAAATTTGTAAAGGAACACAATTCTGTCGGCAACCAAAGTTTGGCAAAATGAACAACGATCCAATATCGACCCCCAATTCCCTAAACCAAAAAAATTCACATTTAGGCACGTTACAAAAACCCCGGGAACTTGAATTTGCCACAATATTTTTTTTATTTCCATAATGACCCATTTTTTTTAGAATTTCAGCATTAAACGGAGAGGAGGCCGTTGTCACAAAATGATGTCACAAAATGTCCAACTATACCGGTGACTGTCCAAGTCCCAAATCACGACTGCTGTCACGAAAACGTTGCGAGAGTGTGTTTGTTGTGTGTGTGCACGGAAGAGAAATGAGTGCAGAGAAGAAAAAAGAATGGTCGAAGAACAATATGTACAGCCACATTTTTTTTCTTGTTGTTGGGGCAACAGCAGTTCGAATCCACGCGCACATTACACTGATAAAAGAACTCGCGCTTCACCAATGTTCAACACCAGTTCAATTTTAAGAGAAACTAACGAGACAAAATGAAAATGGGGAAGGACAAAAAAAGTATACACAGTCTAGTATTTTTCCAAAGAAACGGTCGTCGTCGATCGATCATTTAATTCGTTCGTGGCTGAACCGTCTAGGAGCCTCATTTGTGTGATCGAAGTGAGCATGATCGAACAATCCTTGATCAAAATGACTCCGCACTTGAGAAATCGAGAGGAGAACATCTGGAGGCTGTATGGCGCACCGACGTGTCCATAAAAGGCTCAGACTCGATCCGAAATGCGACCGTGACTGAGCGCACCACCCTTGAGCACCTTTGATCGTGGTTCGAGCAGCGCACCATCTGACGACAGTTCTCGTGAAACCGGGTCCAGTGTGACCAGTTACCCAACACTCAGTTTTTCGGCCAACCAAGGCCATCGTCAGTATACATCGTGCGCACGGGGAGAACACATGCAAAAAACGCAATCGCGGTTCGCGCGATTTTTTTCTTCCGAGTGAGAGTGGGGGAGGAGATATATATATATCATATATCATATACACATTGATACCGGTATATATATATATGTATGTATATTTATGCATCCAACAACAATATATTGCTTTAGTGACGTCGAGATTTTAACGGGATTTCCATTTTTCGAGAGATGCCCCAATAATTTGTGTTTTTAGAAAAAAAAGAAAAAAAAGCGTTCCTCGCCAGGGAGGGTTCGTTATTCGCACCGAGTTTTAGGTGCGCCACCTGACTATCGAATGGTGAACCACAATTCTTGGAAAAACACGCCGAGGCAAGTCATCCTTCAGCCAGAGATTGACCAACTAATTTCCGAAAACAGAAACATTAATTACAGATTTCATTTCGCCACCACTATATCTAGGAGTTCCACAGACATTCGTCCACCCCCAATACCGTTGATATCGTAATTTTTGGCGGCACACTCTCTCCCTCGTCGCTCCAAAAACCGGAAGTCAGGTATTGTCACTGGTTTTTGGGGGTGGTAATCCGTATTTATAAAAAGAGAGCGGACGAGAATGGAGCGTGTTGGTGCGTTTCGGTGTGGTGGTGAGTTGTGAGCGAGGTTGGTGGGGATGTGTTTGGGGTGTAGTTGGTGGTGGTGGTGGTAGTGGTAGCCTATGTAGGTCCTCGCCACAGCCCCGGAACCACAGTGTCTACGCACGCTCGAGGTGGGCTCTCGGCGGCGATCACTTTGGTGTCATTAGTATGGTCTTCCGCGGAGCGTGACGGCACCGGGGTATCACCTGAACACGAGCCACAGGAAAAGGCTGCATGCCAGCAGGAGGCTGGTGGCCTCAGACGGACTGGTGAGGGGGGAGGAGAGCGACGATTGGCGCTCGTGTTGCATGGCCGCCGACTTGTCGCCTGGCGTGTCCGGGAAGGAGGGCGAGTAGAGATAAGGATAAAGAAGAGAGAGAGAGACACCCAAAATAATTAAATACCGAGGAAAACCGACACCTTAGTGAGTAAACAGAGAGAAAAGGGGAGAGGTGCATTCGATTCACATCCATGATTGATCTACTGTCGGACATACCGAAAACAGAAAAAACAGTTATCCTGGCTGACTCCCCAACCAAACTCAAAATTTTAAAAATTCTTGGTCAAACTTTTCCATGACATATTTTTCTTTACAACAAATTTCAGTCGTCAAACATTTTTCCTAACCTTTCCTTGAAATATAATCTTTCCTTAAAGTATTGCAAATACGTGGAATTATGTAAACATAAAATTTTTACGCGGCTCGTGGATTTTTTAAAATTACACACGAAGAAAATGAAACGAGTGAGTGCATATCAATTTTTTTAAATTGCAAATAACACATAGATAAAAAAGAAAAGTTTTTTTTACGTGTGTTAATAAACTTAACTATTTTTACTCAATTTATGAAAATAAATTCACCAAAAATAATGTTACAATTTTGTTCAGAATTTTTCCTGACTTTTGGATGATCCTCCTGATTATTTCCACTTTTAAACGACCCTGACCAAAATTAATTTATCTGACATCCCCTGACATTCCAGATGGGTAGGAACCCTGCAATAACGATGATAAATAAAATAAAATAAATAAAATGGGAAGTGTGGCTCTCTGAGTTTAATAATAAACTCAGAGAGCCACACATCCCATTTTCCCAGCTAATTTTGCAAAATTATAGAAAATGGGTCACACGTTTTTCGGTTCCAGAAAACCATCGGCATTGCGCGTGACGTACCCGGGTGAAACTCACCATTGAGAACGTGAACGGTGATGCTCATGGGCGACGAGTCCCCCGAGCTGCACGTGTAGTTGCCGGAGTCCGAGTGCTGAGCGTCGCCGACGAACAGGCGGCTGGTGGTCACCGAGCCCGTCTCCGTCTTCACTTGGATGCCGCCGCGCAACGTCTCGAAATTGATCATGCGGTCGTTGTGGTACCAGAACACGATTGCCAGATCGGGACTGTCGGTAATGACGCAGGTCAGGCTGATGGTGCTGCCGCTCTTGATGTAGTACTCAGGGGCGCCACCGTTCAGGGTCACCTTGGGCACTGCAAGGAGAAATCACAACGACATTGAGAACCCTGCACTCGATAGAGGAGGAAATATTGGATCAATAAACCCGGACAAGAAACCATGGTTTCCCGGAACACAGGGTTGACCGGACTCAAAAATAGGATTCTTAATTAGTGAAATACAACAAAAAAAATGTATCATGCTTGAACAAAATATTGACTTTCATCAAAGCTCTTGAAAAACATACGAAATTTGGCTCATAGAAACATTTTAGGAAACTTTGAAGTTAGTCTTTAAACGTCATTTCTTTTTCGTACATGTTTCTGCTTCACATGTCACTTTAAAAAATGCTTGCATTTATGACATAATTATGAATAATTTAGCACAACAGAAATTGGATATCGAAATTGAACGGACAATTTGAAACATCTCTAATCCTGGTCGTCAATCTAACTGCATGTAACGCGAATATCGCTACTATCATATCTGAAAATAGCTTGATACGTGCCTCACATAACATCCCCGCATTTTTGTCGTTCATTTCAAAGAGAGCAACGTGCGACAAAAACATAGCCAATGAGTTAAAAGTAGTCTAGAATTTGTAAGTATTGAATGAATAATTTACACCGTACGAGAAAGTTGTAGCGAGTAGCATCACCGAAGGGAAGGTGGCAGGTTTGGAAACCAGAAAATATTTAACAGTAGTCATTCACAATTTTAACCACCAACTGTGTTAAGGGCTGCCTTTACGGTTCCCACTTCAATTTATGTAAATAAATGTAAATGAAAACAATCCTGTGAACATACATTGAGTTTAATGAGTAATAAACCATAATAAATAAAGATTGTTATCATGTGCGGCCTCCGTGGTTCAGTGGCTAGCTATGGTCATCGACTACAAAGCGGATGGTCCCGGGTTCGATTCCCGGCGCAGGCTTTCGTTTATTCGATTCTGTGG
>JAUJYS010001225.1:0-18202 GCA_033995665.1 Melogona broelemanni | reverse complement strand
TGAACTTTGAGATTGCAGCCTCATCTGACTGACTGACCATTTCTACAATTGGGTGAGCTCATTCCATGGTCCTCTGATCATTTACTTTACTTTACCTTCTACTAACACACACTTGCACTTGCATTTATGAAAACTTTCATTCATTGTGAAACACATACACACACATACACACATACCTGAACCACACTTTAGTATTTCTCCAGCACAGGCCTCAACCTTTGATGACTTGTTGTAAACCTGTTGTATTTTGAAAACATTTATTAGAACTTGAACTTATTTGAACATTGTAGTGCAATTACTTGAAATATAGAATTGTGAATACCTTTACTTAGTTTGGAGGTTCCTCTCCTCTTTGTTTCTCCTATAGGACAACACTTCTGACGAAGATTGATTTTCTGTTCTACGATCAAATTACATTTATGTAAATACCTTTCGACAAAGTTGTAAGTTTTCCAATCATTAATTGTGCAATAGAAATTAAATTGTTTCACATTGATATGAACATCTCTTGTCATTGTCATCAATTGGTTTCAATTACTTGATTGTTTAATTAGATCCACATTTTCCACAGCTTTAGTTGACAATTCAAATCTTCTCAACTTTTCAGTGATCAATCAGCTGTTTACAAAAATCGCTTCCACACTTCCACAGATCCACCTCTAGTTGATTGACACTTCTCTAATCAATCATTAGCTTTGACAGCTATCCATCATTCGAATATTTTGGCAATTTTAGGCAATTGAACTTTGCCCTCTTCTAATACTTCAATTGTCTTTAAGTGACAAGCTTCTAGGTACTCTGCTGCAGTTTTAGGTCAAGAAGGGCAACACCAACTGTGAGTACGTGACAAAAGTGACATATGTGCCCGAAAAAATAAATTACGAAACTATTTGGAACTTTGGCAGCAGGTTTGAGAAAGTATTCTTAATATGTTTCGAAAATAGTTTCTCGAAAAAAATTGTTTTCTTCGGTTTTTAGTTGATCTCAAAATCACAGGAAAATAATTCGCCTTAATATGCGTGTATGACGTCACTCATTGAAATTGAGACAATTCGATTACATAAACTGATTGAAATCATCAATAGCAAAGCACGAAATGTTAAAATTTGGCTTGTTTTAATTGTCTCCCAAAACATGGTTCCAAATAAATATATTGGTTTACTATTAAAATTGCATTAATAAATGTATATTCAAAGTTTCAAACACCTCCATTATTTGTATTGCGGCGCTCACCATTTTAAAGATCGACACGCTACGAGTTGTCCTGAGTCACCTATTGAGACCAATACTGTATGTGTGTACCCAACGGCTCTATGTTTGTGGGCGCTCTCCGTTCGGTTCTTCCGGGGGAGAGAGAGGGGCGCGTCGCGTAAACGCCGTGAACCGTAACCAATAAATTTCGGCTGGCTCGCCGCGGCTCCGTCCGTAATAACTTGTCTAATAATAAAATGGGCGGGGTGGTTGGGTGCCGGTGGTGATGGTGGCGGTGGGTGGGTGGGGCAATTTGTCTACCGGCGCCCGCCCGCCACTGACCTCTGGGCTTACAAATTTTATTAACCTTTTCCACTGTTGCGCGTTGGCTAATTCAATCTCCCCCGCGTTGCGCCGCAGCGGATGGGCCACACTCACACACTCACTCTCGTGGTGGTGCAACCTCCTGAGTGCCGACACCCAAGTTACTTACGCCATGTTGTAGTTAAATCGGTATTGGGTCAGACTCGTTATTTCGTAATGTGTGTTAAGTAGTCTTTCCAACGTATTCCCAGTGTTGTAGTTTGTTCTTTTTGAAAAAGAATCAAATGTGGTTCCCGTTCCTCCGATGAAAAAAGAACCAGTTCCCGTTACAGTTCCTCAAATATTAAAAAGGAACATAGGCGTTCCTAAGTTCCTCAAAAAAAGGAACCAGTTCCTAAGAACGAAACTTTACCGTTCCGCTCCTACTGAATACTGCGTAATTCATCCAAAGTCTTTCCCAACCCAGTGCGACATTGTAATTTGAAATTTGACCTATTCTAGTCGTCTAACCTATATCGGGATCTTTAACGTATACAGACACAGATACCACGGTTTTACTTCCGTTCCCAAAAAAGGTACAGAATTGTTCTCGCTCGAAAAATTCCTGAGGTCTCGGTCGGGAATCGAACCCGCGATCATGGACAGAGAGTAGGCGAGAACGCCATCCACTATACCACCGATGCGTCGCACGACAGGTTTGTGATGCGATGGTCTCGGGTTCGATTCCAGGGGATGGCTCTCGTTAATTAGATCCCAGGGTACTGGTTGGGCACTGATATGGCAACACAAGGGCCACAAATTATTTTAAAAGTTCTGTTTTAGTCAAAAATGTCGAATTCATTAATTCCGGGCCAAACTCTCGTTGGGCAACAAAATTGACGTGAAACATTTCACACGGAACTATTAAGCAAATATGACGTAGTGATATCGAACCGAAAAATATATTTTTGGTCCACCCATCATTGCATCTGCCGCTTGACCAATTTTCAACGTTTTCCGAAAGGTGGCGCTAGATCTCAGGAAGACGTGGCACGGCCGACTCTCGCGTCGCCCATATTTGGCCAGAATTTTCGTGGTCCGTCCGACCATTGGTATAATCGGCCACAATGTGGCCGATTCAACGAGCACTGTTTCGCCATGAAATGGCTGGCGGAGAAATGTGTAGCAAATGTTCGTAATGAATGACGTTACGTTGGGGTTTCTACGGCTGAGGTCCGGGAAGCGCCAGCAACCGTGGCGAGACTAGCGGTGGAACGAAGCAACTTGCTATTTTACGATAACGTTGCGTTAACATTCTTTTACATAACTTTCAAACTCGATTACGATTTATATTACGTTACGTTACGGTATTGAGAATCTGTAAGTTGATGTGGAATATTCCATCTTTGCCTTAATTTCTCACTAATTAAAAGTTTGAGAGCTCAAAAAAATGAAAAAGTACGTTCAGATACTCGAAAGAAACAATTATACCGTATAATTTGCCCTTGATTTAATGCTAATAATAATGATAATATATTATAATATATAATACTAATATCTAATAGTATATAATTACATATAATAAAAAATTAATATAATTGATAAAATATATAATTATATAATATAATATATAATACAATATATAAAAATAAAACTAAAATATGATAATTTTACTTTTTTTGTATTGTTACCTACCCTTATAAATGATAAATGCATTTCTAACCCTCATAAATGATTGTTAAAAAGAACAAAAGTATAGATAAAAAATAGTGCCTTAATTTGATGGACTATATTTAATTGCCCTGGCTCTAAATGTGAAATGTAGCTATTGTGCGAAAATTGAATTACTGTTACTCGTAAATGAGTTTAAGTTACAAAGCGTCTGAGACTCTTAATTTCAACATGCTTGCATTAAAATAGGAGAAAACACTGAGGACCATTCCATATTATGGCTCAGACTAAATAAAACAGCATTTTTATAACGATTTAATAAATCCTTTAATTCTTATAGTTTAAGTCCGTAACCAGGCTTCACTGCGTATAATTCTAGTCGACCATATGCAGCGTTATGCGCTTATATTCCTCGCACATGGTTGAACTTTTCAAACAAATCCGAATGTTCCTTGTAGAAATGCAATCACCATAAATTTCAATGGGGGGGGGGGGTTTCAACAATGCCAAATTGCAAGATTTAAGTTTCTTCTCGTCTTCACTTTTTTTTTTTGCAATCTGGGTCCAAATAACTGATGTCGCTCTATATCTCATACTGTTCCAGTAGACCAGTGTTGGGTTCATTTTCTTTTAAATAGGAACCTGTTCCAGTTCTCGTCCCTCTTTTGAAAAAAAAAAAGAATCCGTTCCAGTTCTTACAGAAATTGAAAGGAAGCTTACCTTTCCTGGTTCTTTTTCAAATTGAACCTGAAACCTTTTCGTTCTTTTTCCATTCCTTCGATTAAAAAATAAAAAAAAACGAAAAATCATTTACTGAACGGATGAAAATATCTAAAATATCATTTTTCTCAAAAATTCCATTAGTACATAATAATTTTGGTATGATATACAATAATTTGATATTTAAATATTAATTAATTAAATGTTCTTCGCACAGTAAAAAGGAACGACCGGGCCAGTTCCTGAAAAAAGGAGTGAACCAGTTTCAAATATGTCTTCCCAGGAAAAAAGGACCAGTTCCAGAGTCCCTCAGAAAAGATACCCGTTCCTAGAAACGGAACTGTTAACTGAACTCGTCTGTTCCGTTCCTAACATACACTCGTGTAGACGACATGTCCTATTATGATGGCGACTCTCGGCTTTCGTCTTCCTCGCACGTGCCGGTCTGCGCATGCGCACACGGCCGTATTCGCTAACCCAGATTTATTCCCGATCCAAATGAGACCGGATTACCGTTGTTGCCCGTCGCCTCTCTCTCTCTCTTTCTCTCTCTCTCTCTCTCTCTCTCTCGCCCGCTTTTCTCTCTCACAACGCACGCGCGTGTGATAAACCAATCCCCCAAGCCGAAATTCCAATACCATTAAGACTCGAATTAAGAAATTAGGCGGCCGCTGCGTAGGCAATGGTCACCACATTGACCCCGAGCACGCATTTTCCTAAACTGCCACGTTTGGGGCTGACTTGGTGGTGGAGGCTTAAGCGCTGTGTTTTAAAATACGTCCAAATACGCTGGAAGGAGTCACGAAATGTGCAATCGAATGCCTTTTCCCCCAAAATTGTTAGCATCACCTATATAGGGCATTGACTTTTAGTGTGCCACTTACCTTGGTGAATTAAATTAGCCTACAGCTGTGTGTGCTAATCAGATTACCGTATCTCGGCGTTTGCGCATTGTGTTGAGGCCAGGGACACATTTTTGACGCTGTTTCGATTGCTTAACGCAGCGGCTGTTTGGAAATCTGAATTAAATATAAGAGGTCAACTAACGCCATCTCCCGGTGAAGCGATGCAATTTTACACGAGATAATATTGGCCGTGAGTCTATTTAAAATATTATTTTAATTTTTTTTTCTAATTTAAGGTAGTATTGGAAATCATTGAGAGGGACTGGATTGAGAGGTGCAGCGCCGGGAATGAGACGAACAGGGTTTTGGCAAACCCTCCAAATAAAACAGGAGACAAGGCCCTCAATTAAAAAACAAAGGACTAGGCCTACTGTTCAGGATGAACCGACGTCCTACACACTATTAATTATTAGGAAATCATTGGTTTGTTATAAAGTTACTGGGTTATTATGTTTCTGAGAAATTAATTTATTTTATTTCCTTCACGGAGTCTAGGTCTCATTCGTTTTTCTCGCTAACGTCCCAAACCCGATTTAAATTATCTAGATGAAATCATATTTCTACCGTTAAGGAAGCGCCAATAACCAATTGTATAAAAATATGTTCGTTGATTTACTGAAGTTATGAATTTATTTACTGAAGTTATGAATTTATTTTGTTAAATTTGGTTGTGGTTGTTTTGTCAGAATTTTCTGTCGCCGCGATAAGTTTGTACAAGCCGACCGAACCAGTCTCGAATTTGGTGACATCTAGCGGACAAATTACGAAACTCAAAGATATTGTCAATTCTTCCCCTCTGATTTGAAGTGACCTCGCTCGGCATTGTCACCAAATTGTGATTGAGTCTTGGAGTGAGTGTTTCTACCAATATTTTCTACCATTTCCGTTGCTTCATATTGATCCTTTAATCGACTAAGTGCCACATATTTATGCTGTCCAAATATTGGTAAAAGGGATATCTTTCGACTCGACTCGCAGACCTGAGGCTCCCCCCTTAAACGTCCACCCTAAATTGACTTTGGGGTCGACCCCAACACACACTTCACACTGGACACTGGACGCCCCCGGTCATTTAATAAACCAGTTAATAAGGCGAAGTGATTTTGTTAAGCTGCGGTCTGGTCATTCTTCTTCCACCCCCTCCATTTATTAATTCCCTTATTTTCTTGGTGCCCCTTAAGTACAGAAACCCTTGGTGGATTGACCCTCCTTGTGAGCCCTAAGCTTCAATTGCTTGTAGGTGGCCCTTCTTTGCAAAGCATTTAAATGCTGATAAAGTATATACGTATATATATATATATATATATATATATATATATATGTAGCCAGGGATTTAAAACATTTTTATTTATTGTATTTTAAGTACTTTCTTTTTATGTACTGTACAAAATAGCAAGGGAGCAGGAGCAGGAAAGCTCTCGTTTTGAAATACTTCCTTTGATTGTTAGATTGATTTCATTGATATGATTCAATAATTGATTGCCAAAAAAATCGATACTTGATTGTCTAAAAAAATCAATTAAATATGTTATGCTATGCATGTGGTCTTTTTCATTAAAAAAAAATTATCGTTATTCGATAAAAATGTGAACAGAAAAAACATTGTGGAACATTATCTGATCCCTCCTAAAGGTTTGGCGCCCTGTTTGATAGTATTAATGTTGTAAATCCACCACGCGTGTCTATTCAATGCTTGCGGTGAAAACTCAGCGGGGGCGCTCCGAAGGGAGAAAACGTAGCGGTGTCGTAGTGGAAGTGGGGGTGGGAGGTGTAGCACCCGTGCCATTAAGGGCAATGGAATCCTTCCTACCTCATCAGGCAAGAGTGTCACGCGCGCCGTCGCGCATTACAATTGCTAATTAATTAGCTAAATCTTAATCACTAGCTTCTCATCCTACCCACCACCTCACCGTCGTATCGCGCGGCTATAGGTACACACAGTACTATACATTCGCGATTGCAAGTGCCTGGTGGTTTCACATTGGACTAATCTGAGATGAAATCTGTTCATAAAGCAACACTGCTTGAAATTTTTTGAAATAAATGAATATAAAATTACGCCAGTTAGCCCACCAAAAACCACTTAAAATGTCAAGATCTTCCTACATTTTTAATCGTGTGTAACCATTAATTAAAGCCAGCCACCCTGCGGGTTCGCGTGACCTCAACGATCCCCTTGTACCCGTGCTTCCTATCCGTGATCCGTGCTACATCACATCACGTATAATATAACAGAGTATCTCCCATCTTGTGTGCACAAAATTCTAAACGCGCTGTGTACCCAAAAATCTGATTGCGTATTAGCGCGGTCACCGTAGTTCAAAGGTAGAGCATCATGTGTTCGGCGATTCCCGGGTTCGATTCCCGGCTCAGGACTTCGTTATTTGATCACGAGGAATTGTAAAAATGTAATCCTCTAAAAATGTTCTTTTGAGGCATTTAGAGGGGTACATAATATCCTTTGGCGTCATTCACAAAGTACAATAATTGTAATACGGGGACTACATTCAATATCTGCAGTGTGAAATGGCTTGGGTTTTTCAGGTTCACCTTTGAGTAAAGTAAAGGCGGAAAATTTGATGTAACTTGATTATTTTTTTTTACAAAATAGAGGACGTCACGTTTTTTCCTAAACAACCACCCCAATACCTATTATTACCCATTTACCCGATGCTTCCGGCAATTTTCTATTGGCTGTTTCTTAAGTGCAAGTACACTTTCTTTCAATACGTAAGTGATTTATCGTGACCGCTGTAAAGTGGCGTTGTTTGCTCCTATCAAATTAATGAGCACTAAAAATAAATCGGGCTTCCACATAACGAAAGAGAGAGAGAGCCCACATAATGAGAAAAGTAGGCCAAACTCAGACTAATGTTCGAAATAGATCCCGTCGCTACATCGGTACCCCATCCACCCACATCGCTCCGGATATTTTGAAATTGTAAGTGCCTAGCCGTTGCCGCCCGCTCGTCCTCATAAATAAAACTGCATTATTTGTTAGCGATTACCTAAGCGCGTCAAGATTTCGGTCATAAATTCTCTTTTGTATCGTCAATGCGGCAGGCGAGGAATTAACAATAAATTCCTACTTTGAAAAGCGTATTTTTGTGGTAATGCCCCTACTCTGTGTTTGTGTGTGTGTGTGCGTGAGCAAACATTACGCGTTGGGATGATGGTGGTGGTGGTGGGGACAGAACAAAATTGTTTGCGGCGCCCTCCTCGTGCGAGTTCGATTTAACGACGCGCGATGAAAGCGTCATTATCAACGCTGTCGTCCTATTGAGGTTTTAAATCAGGGGGCTCGACTTTATAGTGCCTGGCGCGCGACTGGCGCAGTCCGGGTTAAGATAGGGAAATTGAAGAATGGTGAGCTGGCAGCTCTGTGACTGGTGCGTCATCGCATTCATTAATTAATCAAATCGAACTGTTTTAACTTAGCGATGAATATATATATTTTGCTTTCAAAATAAACAAATCATTGATTAAGTTATTGATATTATTGATTAAACAGTTTCTCAATTAATTCTCTAGCTCATTATTTGAATACATTTTATAATCTTCAATTATTTAATGAGTGTAATGTTTATATGAAGTAATCATTTATTGTCCAACTACGAAATTATTTATGAATAATGCATGTAAAGCGTAATATACCAGTCTATCTGTTTTATTTACATAAACAGTTAATCAAATAACTGATACAGCTAATCTATTTTAATTACATAAATAGTTGGTCAATTAAATTATACCAGCATGTATATAGGTATATTTTAGTTACATAAATATATATTAAAATAATTTATAACTTATTTAATTATGCAAATACATGATAAATACTGCATTACTACTACAGTAAAGTGTACAGTATATTTAAATTCGAAATTCAGTACATGAATACAGGTTATGCCATTTATAATTGGAGAGAAAATCCGTTTGAGTTGAACCAAGTCACATGACATTTATACCTGGTATTGTGAGGAAATATTAATCATTTTCAAACTGACAGAGATACGAACAAATAACATTATTATGTACTGATCAATTTTGGTCTACAGAGCGTAATTCTAGAATTTAATAATTTATGCGAATGAATAACGCGCCTTGTAAAACGATTTATTTCTTCTGTCGTGTTCGATGTACCGTTACCTGACCCGGACTGGCGAATACCGTAGAGCTGCTAGTCAAAAACGATGACATCGTTACGTTTCTCCCAACGACTCCACGAAAATATTTAATGCGAAAATGTCACAGAGTCAAGTACTGTGCCTGCGCTAAAGGATCGCGGTATGTGCACGGGGATATATGGTTAGGCGTGCATAAAATAATAGTTAGAAAATTTATTCTTCGGGCGATGCGCCTGCCTTGCCGGAGATGACAAATCCAACGCCATTTTTATTATCAGGAGCGCTGTGTGTGTGCACTTGAATTATGGCTTTATCGCCGCTCAATTTTCCTATGTTGACCTTTCTAGGCGTGATGGTATGTCATATACGGTTCCCATCATTTATCTCGGTTAATTTATTACTTTTGCTACGACTGAAGATGTTAGTCCAATAATAATTATTAGTAAGCGCCGCATGTTTTAAACGTTTATTCATGGGCATTTGTTCGAATTGGCGCGAGTCTCAATTGAGCTTTGGTTAAGTTATTTTTCAATTTTCAAATCATGAAATCAGAATACATTAATAACCAATTTCACAATTCTTGCGCGAATTGTATTTTTATTTTACTTGATGTATTAAAAGTCAATAAAAATCAGTAAAAAAATTATTTTATGAAACTGTATCTTTATTTTAAAGATACCGGTATTAAAATTTTAATTTCATGATTATGTAATCGAATATCTTTGTTACAAGTGGTATTCCCCAATAAATAAATAAATAATACACTCCTCATATTTATTCGTGTATAGTTTAACATCATAAACATGTTAGCATTACCATTGCAACCGTTTACGTTGGTAAATATTCTGATTTTAAAATGCCTGTGCTCGGTAGAAATAATTTTATAATTAATTTGGAAAAATGTGACGTACAATAAAACTTACAACTCTTTTGGTGGGTGAGTCGTAAAGACGAATGCACATATTAACAATCAATTAGTCAAAAAGTAATTTACACATTTGACGCGTCATAAAAATACTATACCATTCTCATTTTCAATGCAGAACGGCATTCTTCCTATGAATTAAGTGATCGTTATAGTAGTAGCTCACATTTTTATGACTGGTAAACTTACTTGTTCAATAGAAATTAAATTATTCGCATGTTTGCAAATGTCGTTCGAATTGGCATAGGCATTTTTATATCGCATCGTACAAGCTATTGTCCAATTAAGTATTAAGAAAAACTTTTTACTCTTTTCCTTTGGACATTTTCTGTTTTTTTTTTTTTTGATACAGGTGTGCAAGAAATAATATTTGCGATTTAATTTTTCTAAACAAGATGTCGCTCAGCTTTCAATTCGATTAACACTTTCGAGATCATAAGTCTGTCTCTACATCTTGGTAGTGTTGGGCAGTGCTGACTCCTTTCTTGAGGAACTTAGAAACGCCTAGGTTCCTTTTAATTTATGTAGGAACTGGAACGGGAACTGGTTCCTTTTTTCATGGGAAGAAAGGAAACTGGAACGGGTTTCTTTTCAAAAGGAACCAACCCAGCACTGTCTCTTGGGCTACCATTGCACATTCCATCTGCACACCCAATTGTCATAATATGCCAGGACACATAAAGCTAATATAATTTAAACTATTTTCGCGTTAGACGATCAGACAACCCAAGCCAAAGGTGGAGAAAGTGTGAAAGGTGGAGAAACTCTGAATCGAAGAGCATTCATATGCAGAAGGGGAGAGAGGGTGACCGATTCATGGCCTGTCGACACGGCGGACAAAAGGATTGTTGGCCTGGACAACTCAGACAAATTTGTTGCCAATGAAAAACGATTGGAGTCGACGTGCGGTGGAAATGCTGGTGGTGGCGGTGATAGGTGGCGAGGCACGTATTGGCGACCATCACCGCCGACCTTTTCTTATTGACCCCCGGGGGGCCTTTTACTGTTGGTTTTGGCTTGGATATAAGCGCGCAATTTGGGGTCCGCGGGGGTTTTTTTCACTCTCGTTCGTCCCCTACTTGTACCACCCGCTCTCTGTCACGTCCCTCAGTATTTCCCCTATCTCTTTCTTTCACCCACTCCAAGTTGATTTCTTCTCGGAATTACGTGCTATACCAAGGACATGGAGCGGCGGTCATAGGGTGAGACGTGGGGATCGGAACGGCACGTAAACTTGCTCCAAACCCCTTCTCGGATACTTTCGATAGTTCCGATAATTCATCCAATATGACATTTTCTTGCCGTATATTGGTCTGCTTTACGAATGATGTTAACACGTACCCATGCTTGTGGTCATTCGTGGTTGATTTGCGTACAAGTTTCGTACAATATTTAATATTACCTTCCGGTATGTTTTTATAATCACGAATTGGAAGAACATGCCGCTGGATCCGATAATACATCGAATTACATTTCCAATAGATAGCGCATTTTTTTTTTTTTATTGGAAATCATCTATCTATCTATTGGAAATTACATTTCCAATAGATAGCGCATTTTTTTTTTTTTTTTTTTGTTTCCGGACTCACTTTTTACTTTTTACGAATTAGGAGAACATCCATCTTTCTACCCTTTGAACCTATCAGGCAGAAACTGCTTCGCCATTCCATCCATGTTCCAATTTGAAATTTCCAAGAAGATTTTTAGTTAAAGAGAACTCTGCTCATGTGAAACAGTGGTTATCCTGATCGCTTGAGGGCGCCACCAGCGGCGAGTGGGGATGGGGGTGCTTGAGTGACACCGAAGAGGGAGTGCCAGGGGGGGGGGGGTCAATTGAATATCGCTAGTTGTGGGTGCGTGCTGACACGAGTCTTTTCTCTATGCGCTCTTGTTATTCGTAATCGTGGAATGGAATGCGCAACTAGAGCATTCTGCGCGCGTGAAAGCTAGGCAAAAGCGGGCACATGGACACTTGTGTTTCCGCGTCATGCGCCGGGTCATATGGTGGGTCGGGTGCCGGCTGGGATAATCGACCCGTCGCCCGTTCGACCCGCCATAATTTAGGTCTGCAGTCGATAGATTCGATCTTGTTCGGAGAACATCACGTAGTTCCGAAGAAGCTTTGGCTAGCTATTTCTGAGTATTTTTAACCAAATGCGACGTGGTTCGCACGATTTTACAAATCGGTTTTTGCACGGAGTATTTGGTTTTTTTTTTTGTGAGTGTCGAATCTATAAATTATTCAAGCAAATTTCATTTAAGCGAAAAGAAATAATTGCTTTCGTACGAAGTTTACGGCAATTTGCGCAAGACATCTACAACTTCGAGATAAGTGGAACAAAAAAAACAAAAAAAACCCATATATCATCTCGTTAACGCTTTGCTTGGGTAACGTTTGCGATCTTTTAATGTGATTGGAAAACGGAGTTGGAGTTTGTAGAATCTTGCTCGGCATGCTTTTTATGCTCGGATTCCTTGAAATGATCGTAAAAGTTACTCGCCAAGCAAATATTCGCCGAACATTTGCTATAATGTAAAACCCGTATAAGCGAACACGCTAACCACTAAGCCACACGGCACCTCTTACTCGACCTTAGATGGTGCAAGGGGTGGGACTCGTACCACCCCACACCACTATGGTCACATCCGCTCACATACACACCCTCACCACCCCTTCCATTTTACCCCCACCACCATCAACATCACCATCCGCCCCCTAACCCCTCTGACCAACCACCGACCACCACCTACACATCCATCCACCTCCCCCATTCCGCTCTCTCTCCTCCACTCATCTTTTCCTCGATCCCGTGGTCTCTCTTCTGTCTCGATTGTAAACACGGATGTGGGGGAGTGAGGGTGGGTTCTCGCGGGCGTTGCGCGCACGCGCGACGGCATTATCGATCGTCCGTCTTCCATTTGTCGCAACAATTCGACAGAGCGTTCGTCGTCGTGGTGGTCGTCGTCCGTTGCCGTCGACGGACCGCCTCCTGTCCGGCTTGCTGGCCCCCGCGCGCGCGTCGGCGTGCTCCCATGGCTTGCGCTAACCTTCTGTTCCGACGCACTCTCACGCCACGGCACGCGCTTCTTTATTTAGAAAGGTGTCCTCCGGAGATCCGGGTCTAGGTCGAACTATTTTGATGAACGGTGAAGACGCACGACTTGTTTAATACAGTCGGTTTTGCAACCGATTGCGGTCCCGGGGTTCGATTCCCGACGTCGGCTCTCGTTTATTCGATTGGGGGATACTGATGAAAATGTGATCCCCACATCCTCACATTGTCATAATAATACGAAGGGTACGATAGGAGGGGTAATCAGGAATAGAAAAATTACAAACGAGATAATGATGCCGTGGAGATAGTACATTTTTGTTCGTGGTGGCCGATCATAAACTTGTCACGGATTCGGCCAAGAATCAGATTGTGTTCTGAGGTCTTGGTGAAAGTTAATCAATTAAAAATACAACTTTGGCTAGCTCTAGAAATATAATTTATCAGGTAAAAAGTATAACTTGATGACTTTTCGTATTGAAAATGTTTCCCTCACTCGAAATTTGAGGATTCGATCCGGAATCCTCGATGTCAAGCCCTAAGAGGAGTACCGAACCTAGTGTTGTGATATCCATTACTGAGTGGTGAATTGAGACAAAAAAAAATAATTCTCTTGGTTACGGATTAGGGGATATGCCACAATCGCGAAAATATTATTCGAAGTTATTTTTCGATCGCAAAAGCCAGGGGAATGATAACGGGGAGCGGAAATATTAGAAAATTAAAAAAATTCATTAACTAGTCATTTGACCCTCGCCATAGACTTCTTCAGGGCTGTTTGGGGGTAGAAATTGTAGGTCTGTCTGTACCAGTTGCGGTATGCTATTTTTGTTTTCACTTGATAATTTTATTTTATGGTTGTGTTAGGTATGTGTTTATGTGTAATCTATAGAAACGATTGTTTGATTGATTAGGATAACTATTATGAGTTGTGTTTTTTTAAGCACATTTGGGCTGATTTGGTTGTTTCTCGGGTCTCGTGAAGACGTAGGCAGGCTGATGGAAAGCCTGGTGTTTGCCTGGGTGGCGTAATGCCCCTCCCCTCCTCCACCATCACCACTGCCACCACCCCCTCAAACGACAGGAAAGGGGAGTGTAAAGGAGTGGGTAGTACCTTCTGACAATGGTCAAATTGTAGGCAAACAAAATGCTTGGAGAATTTCTCATAAAGCCATCGGCATTGGTGGGATTAAACGATTTCCGGTTGTAGCACGCGCAGCCGCGCGTTTTTCTCCTTCTCCCGGCGTTCAAATTCTCCTTATCAGACTCCTCGCAATCCTCTATTTTTTCTCTTCCTCGTTTTCCTCTCTCTCTCATTTCTCTCGCTCTTTCTTTCGTTATTCGCCATCGTGTTGCATTATGGTTGCCGCTCTGCGCTGCGGCAGCGGAAACTCCTATTTAGAAATTGTCGTCGGTGCCAGTTTCGCTCAATAAAAAAACAATAATAAAAAAGAGAAGTGTGTATACCGGGGCTGACCGTGTCTCACGGTTCTATACCGTTATAGGGTGACTGGTTATCAAGGTTTTTTTTCTTCTTTCCTTTTTTTTCATTCTTCAACTTGGTCGATCGAATTGCCTATTGGCCAAGAAAATATTTATTGGTCTGGCTTTCGTTCTCCTGCCGCTGTCAGACAGGAAGACTTTACTGGTTCCCTCTTTATAATTATATTTTTTTGGCAGGGTTTCTATAGGTCGAAAGACTCCCCTGTCACTGGCATGTATATCCGACGAGCGAAAAGATTTGTGCCAGAACGCATCGCCCAACAGGGAAGGACATTGTCCATATAAATCAGATGCAGCTTCATTCACAATGTACTCGTATTGTGCTGCGTAGTAAGTGTGCAGGAAAAGTCTAGGAAAATTGAAAATTGCCTTTGAAAAATAGTATTGAGTGTGATATTTTTCCGTAGAATTGTAGTGAAATTCGGAATATTAGTACAATCATTCCAATTTTGTTCAACAAAAGTATTTTTAGAAGATTTTTGGATCTTTACTTATTATGCAAAGTGACCATAGAAATTGAATACACTTATTTATTGTTCCTTATAAAAATATTGTTAGGAAGGAATTAGTTGAAGTAAAATTAAAATGTTAATACCTGTACAACTATTTTTATAACCATTATTAAGAATTTTTCCATTAATTGGAACACTTTTGAATAATAGAAAAATGTGTACTTAAACTCATAAATTGATTTACTGGTATGTATTTATGTACGAATATAAATCTACAGTAAGTCGTCTTATCTTGTGAACAAAACTTTTCGCTCCATACATACATAAATGAATATGCATTTCAGTATTTGCTGTATAGATCTCGGGTTTGTCATACAAACTAAAAGCTGTCATTTAAATACAAACGTCTGTTAGTAATTTCAAATTGTGATATGTGATAGAAGCATCGGTAGCCACATTGGAGGAATAGAACATGATGCATAATTATTTACATTGTATACTTTACGTGAATAATAACGTATGCGTTCATTTGACTGGAGACTTTCGTGTTTGATTGGTATTAAATCAATCAAGATATTTTTTTTACTTTTCTGTCGACGTTTGTACAAAAGGAACAGTTGAGTTGGCATTCAATTCCGCGACTCAGCACGAGAAAGACAAAATAAGAACTCGGCGTTGATCTAATTTGAATAGACATTTTTTGGGTAGGGGGAAAGACATTAAACCGGCGGGGGGTTCCAATGTTTGATTAAAATGGCGTCGGCACTTTCGCTAATTGTTCGCCTAATAAGAGAGACCGACAGTGATGAAATTACACGAAGCCTACCGGTTCTGCCCAACCTCCTTCTCGACATCAGCAGCAGCCCGCATACAACAACACATTGTGAGCGGGTAGAGAGCGATCTCTAATGCAACTCACCTTGTTTATAATGCATGGACCACTCAATTTGATAGCTTTTGTTGGTATCGTTTTGTCACGCAATGTTTAGGCGTTTATGGTCGCTCTCTCTCCCACTCCCTCGCTCTCCGTTCGCTATCTGCGGCGCTGGGGCGTGGCCAGGCTATATTTCCGCATTCTGACACCACGAAGCATCTTGCCACGTACTCAAAATGGCCTGCCAATTAGTGCATCCTGGCATCACCTCAAACGGCGCAACGGTTTTCGTGGGGCCCTGAGACCATACGTCCATACTCAAACACAGGCATTCTGAAGAGAAAATTTTCATTCATTCATTTAAAAAATACTTAAAAATTGGACCAAAAACGTTGATTTAATTTTTGATATAAATATTAATTAAATTGAATAACTATTTAAATCAAAGCATAACAATAGTTTCAAAGCAATTTTGTTTTGATAATAACTAGTTGTTCCCTTATTCGTTCCATTTGTAAAACGGTTTCGGCAGATCGTCCGCATGGGGCACACAGTGACCGTAAAAGTAATTTTAATTGATGGACAAGTACCGGTTATTTTAATTTGATAATATATAATGTTAATTTAATAATAAGTAATTTTCGTTTAATAATGATTAATTTTAATTTAATAATAATTAATCAATATTTAATAAAAAGTTATTTAAATTAAAAATAAGCAATTTAATTTTTTTTTAATTGTATCATTAGTAATTAAAACCTTATTCAATAATTTAAATTTGTTCCTTTTCACCTTTTTATTTCGTCTGAGTGTGGTGCGACCATCACGGACTCAATTCCCGGCGCGGGCTCTCGTTTATTCGATCCTCAGTAGTGTTGAAAATGTGCACCTCATATGTTGCCATAGCTACACGTGGGCGTATAATTTCTTGTAGTGCTACGGTGATTGTAAAAATCAAGGTGCTAATAAAAAAGTATGGTTAAATTATACGATTTTCAGAATTTATTAAATGCGGCTGTACAATGATAATAAATGTAGCAAGTAATATAAACAATAATGCTGTCTAAAAACATGCTAACAAAACAAAATATTTTGTATACTGAAATGAAGCAACTACATGTTATTCGTATCACGTGTAGCACGCAATATCAGTTTTTATTTTATTGTGAGTTATTTTTTTGGGGTACAATTTTTTTCATATAAACAATAGTACGTTGTCCACGTTGGTCATGCGTGTCATGAGAATATTTCCTTGCGGAGTTTCGCGTTTAAATTGATGGGATCTCAGGAGGATATGGGGATGCGCTACTGTGCATTTATGCCTAGTGAGTGGGGGGGGGATAGAATTCTAACGACATTTGCTTAGGCGCTAATGGGACTTGATGCCTTGTCCGTCCACATGCGCGTTTTCGAAGTGCCACTAAAAATGAGTTATCCAAAAAAAATATGATCGCTGCCCTCTGATATCAACCACGCGCTGAATGCACCACTGTAGGCATACAGGTATCACAGGATAGGTTTCAATACAGTCGAGCGTGGTTTTTTTTTCCAGTCAGGTTATTCTTCTGAAAGCGGGCGCATAGAAAATGGCGAAAATGATTATTCAGCATACATGCACTCTTAAGAGCTCTGCGCGTATCGAGAACTATGCTGCCCCGGGTTATCAAGCAAACACAGCGTGCACGTTTGTCTTGCAGGCCATGAGCCAAGGATGATGCGCATTCAGAATGAGGCTGCCCCGTGTTATCAAGCAAACACTGCGTGCATGCTTGCCTTGCAGGCAATGGGAGGCGTTTTTGGTTATCGTGGTTTCAACATTGGACTAGTGAGAGAGCGTTAATCTACCCATCAATTGGTTTGGGGTTCGAATCCGAACCTGTACACAAATCGAAATTAAACATATGAAAGTGTCAGGATGACTCAAATTTTTCTTCTTTAAAAAATTTAAAAGCTACCAAAATTTAAATTTGTTTAATTAAATACACGACAAAATTGTGATTAATACCACTGTAATGTTAAATTCTGTCGAAAGTCAAATAGCATTTTTTTGCAGATAAAGTTCCAAGTTCGTCCGTTCCAAAAAAACAAACAATATAATGCTCGAAGCCGCTTTTCAATCAGACTTCTTTCGTTCAGAGTATCTATTTTCGAGGAGAATTGATTTTTTTCTTTTTTTCTTTACAACTAGGACAATAGATTTCATTTATTATTTACCCATCTATGACGTTGTCGGGAGACCCCGGTTACTGTGCACCGCACCACGTCACATTAAATATACGAGTAGCTGTAGTAGTAGAAGTCGACCTCAAACCGTGCGTACAACCCCTTGGCATTTCGACTGACGTATCGTTCGATTAAAAAATCTCTGGTCCACTCACTCTCTCGTCTCTCTAGGCCTACTCTGATTAAATGCGGTGGCTCTGTCCGTCCGACGACCGTCGTGCTCTTTCTCTCTCCTATTTTTAGACATTAATACTTTCC